>MU204297.1:691758-705679 GCA_017309775.1 Paedocypris sp. Pulau Singkep | reverse complement strand
GTTCAACTGTCTTAGGTCTTCTGGATGGGATGGGAGCACATCCTATAACTTTAATAAACCTTTCAGCATTGATGGTGTCTTTCCAGATGTGTAATCTGCCCATGTCACACGCACTCATGCAGCCGCACACCATCAGAGACACGGGCTTCTGAACGGAGCGCTGATAACAACATGGCTTGTCCCTGTCCTCTTTAGTTCGGATGACATGGCATCTCATTTTCCCAAAAAGAACTTCAAATTTTAATTCGTCTGACCACAGAACAGTTTTCCACTTTGTCACAGTCTATTTTAAATGAGCCTTGGCACATAAAATACACATGAACCTCTGGATGATGTCCAGACATGGCCTATTTTGCCCTATAATTTTAATCGGCTATGGTGAACGGTCTGGCGGATTGTATTCACCGACAATGTTGTTTGAGGCCATGTTGTTATTTCCATCACAGTGTGTATGATACAGTGAATGTGAATCAGAATTCTGGCCCAAAATTCACAAGCATTCAGGATGATTTCCGGCCTCGACCCTTATGCACAGAGATTGTTCCAGACTGTCTGAATCTTTGGATATTATGCACTATAGATGAAGATAACTTCAAATTCTCCTTTCTGAGCTCCTTCCTTTCCACTATTTTTCATCACAGCATTGGGGGAATTGGTTTGTTGCCAATTCACCTAATAAGTTGCAAACTTGTCCTCCAGCTGTTCCTCAAGGTTCACTTAACCTTTTCGGCCTCCCATCGGTACCTGTCCTAACTTTTTTGGAATGTGTAGCTCTCAAAAAAATAATAAATTATCCAGTGTTTGGGCATACAAAATGTTTAACTTCCAACATTTGATTTGCTTTGTACATTTTACTGTGATTAAAATATTAGTTTATATTTGTAAATTATGGCATTTCTTTTTTATTCAGTTTGTACAGTGTCCCAACCTTTTTGGAATTTGGTTTGTATACACACACACACACACACACAGAATTTTCTATAAAATAACATCTGCTTGCAACGATGACAGGCTACTATTGGAGACAGGCCTTTAATTGCTCGCAGTGCATTCACGCCCGGCGTTTATTGGAGACGGGCACTAGACAGGCCACTAATAGAAGCTATATGGTACTTAAAATGAAAATAAAAAATTACAACGATCCAATGTAATCATGCAAACATTTATTACAAGTTTCAAGTATAAGCTGTTACATGACTTGATTACATTCACTTTTTTTACACAATAAATACTACATTTAAAATATAGTTCTTTATTCTGTTGTACAGTAAATGTCATTTTAAAATAATGACTTGGAAAAGAGTTTATTAAAAAAGTAAAAGCATTGAAATGGTAAAGATGTAAGATTTGTATCAAACAAATGCAGCCTAAACACCAAAACATTAAATAACTTCATTTTTAAAAGTGTGCGTGATTTTAAGTGCATACAAATCATGAAAAGCAGCATTATTATTGACAACACCACTTAAATGTTTCTCACAAACACAAACACACACACACACACACACACACACACACACACACACACACACACTTGCATTTATATATCATAGTGGGGTCCCAACACTGACAATATTCCCCTCCCCCGTACTATAATCATTTATAGCCCCCTGAAGTTGTGGGGTCCAGTCATGATACTCTTTTGTATAAAAATCTAGGCATTTGGGGGCCCCACATTGACCTAAATGCAGGTAAAACAAACACATGCACGCATTTGCGCGCGCACACACACACACACACACACACACACACACACACAGTAGAATGATAAAATAAAAACAAAACAAAAATTTGAACATTTGGATGGATCTCAGGCAGAGTAAGGTTTTGTTCTGTAAACAAATATGAAGACTACATTACACTTTCTAAAGTTTACATTAACACAAATCTAGATACGTACTTTCCTTCCAGACAGTTAAATTGATCATGTTTGATCTGAAAGATGAGTAAAGTCAGCTGCAGTCAGCCTGGGCTTTTCCGGTGCTCTGTGATGGCATTCCAGAGTTTACATAAAATTCCACCCCTGAAAACGGAATAAGACAGAATAAGAATATTTACTCAAACAGAGCTACATACACTTACAACAAAAAAACTGCAAATCTAAAAGTGAAGCTGCCAGAGGCGTTAAGAGTTCCTGCACTGCAAAACATCGACATAAATCAAGTACAATTATCTGCCAATGGGATGAGAACATTTTACTTGGTAATACAAATTAAACAAACAAGCCCAATTTTCTTGCAACAAGCTAATAAAGCTTTCTCTCTTCATTCATGAGCTAGTTAATTTATAAAATTACGGATACCTTACTGTAAAAAGTGATGTAAAAAATTACTGTAAAAATGTCCATGTACTCAAGTAATTAAATTTCCTTAATCATTTTCAAGTTGTAGGGAATTTTCAGTGAGAATTTCAACAGTGTCCTTGGGCAAGACACAGACCCCTATATACCCACCGGGTGCCACTTTTGCCAAGCTGCCCACTGCTCCAAATTTGTTCGAATGGGTTAACTGCAGAGACGAATTTTCCAGTGGAGGGACTAATAAAGTTTCAATTAATAATTATTATTGTATAACGCTAATCTATCGCCACTAATCACTTGCACATTAATTTAGGCATGTAGACATGGTCAAGTTGCTGGCGGCTAATTCTGGTAGGATTACACATGACAAAGCATAACTCATCTCAGACCAGGGGGCAGGTGGGGCTTAGTGACTTTCCAAAGGACAAGGATTAGAACCAGCAATCTCTTGGACGCAAGTCCAATTCCTAACCACTGGACCACAACTGCCAAATAGACAAATGCACAGAGAGCACTTACAGATGTGCAAGTGGGGAACTGTGTGGTTCTATCGTTTCAATTTGGACAACATTTTGGTGAATCTATGTCACGTCATGATTGAGGCAAAAGGATGTATAATTTGAAATATACATCCTTTTGAATAAAGTGTATAATTTGCATACTCACCTCAATCTCAAAGTCTTTAAATCATCTCTTGTGACATAATGAAGTACATCATGAAGCGTGTAGTCTTCAGCCATAAACTATGAAGTGAACAAAATCAACTCAGTTAAACAGAACAACCAAAGGTCTTTTTTGTTTTTAAATTGCTGCTTTTACCAAAGAAACTCCGCTAAACGTACCCTCTCTATTGTCATAGCATCCACTCCTTGACATCTCAGCCAGTTCTGAAGCTCCTGGTCTTCACCGTGTGAACCTCCTGCGCTCATGTGATGAACAGAAACCTCTGCTGATAACATAACAACGTTACATAGTTTGATATTGAAGTTGTACAACTTTGTAAGGGTTTCACATTTCTAGCATTCAAAACTACAGAGTATTTGAACGTAAAGGAGTGTACTGTAAAAAAGATTTTACAGTTTTACTAAACTTTATTGTGAATAGCTGTAAATGTACTGGGCATATGAATCGAAATTAAAATAAAGTTTTAAAAAACCAGCACTAAACAGAGACTCAAAATAAATTGTAAATTACAAAAATACACAAGTGCCACAAAACAAATATATGGGAAAATATTAAATATTTATAAAATGTAAATACATTAAAAAAATTGCACTGTTTATGGTGCACGTGAGCAAAGTCTATCACTGGGATTATTTGCATCTTTCAGGTCATGAACAGTTCTTCAGTAGTTGTACTCACAGACAAAACTACACCAACACAGATTAATGTGCCAAAACAACAAAAGAAATAAACCATTTATTTCTGCTCCTTTTCTTAATTTTCTGTCCACTAATCTTGACCATAATTACAAAGATATATAGGAACAAACAATGGTAAAAGTATCTTAAGTACTTTCTACACATTGACACCAGAATAACAAAAGCATTGTTGTGATTAAAAAAGCTCGTTAAGAAAAAATTGAATTAAAAACTGTAGCAGAGCAGATTCCATTCCACACAGAGATATAGCCATCAGGATGTTCTCTGCAGCTTCTTTGTAGATGGTGCACTCTTCTGAGCTTCAGAAAAAGACTCTGAGGTTAGAAGGCCAGTGGAGACTGGCACTTTTCAGTCTTTGACTGGGGAAAGCACTGAACTTCCACTTGATCATGATATCTTGGTCTGCAGTGGTGCTCACCCACCCCACAGGAAACTATTGATTGACAAAAGGGTGTGTTGAGTGGGCGCACTTCTGAAGTCCACAACCATCTCCTTCGTCTTCTCTACAACCAGAAGTTCCTGCTGGTGTAGGTTCTTCTTTGGACACAATTCTTATTGCAACTGCATTGCAAATTTCACAAAGAGTATTGTGACTGACAAAATCCAGACTAGTGATCTAGCAACATGTGACACATCCAAGTTTCCGTCAAGTGTCATAAATCATTGGGAATTTTCCTGACAAGCAAAATTCCATGCGGAATTCCACATGATTTCCAGTTGAAAGCAGAGATGGGAAGATCCTGAAGGAATTTTTCAAATGGATCATCAGTATTAAGGGTCGGCCATATTAGTCCAGGTTGTGGTATAAATACTTTGGGACTGGAACAGTAAACCAAACATGTCAGTGGTTGTTCTATTGTGTTGTGGTAATTAGCGTTCCAGTAGATCCATCAGCGCGAAGAAATATCTGGAGTAGTCATACTGTCTGCCGCCATAGATAAGATGTCTTTTTTAAAGTCTTTTAAGATACAAATATAGTACAGATAAGTTACAATAAGTCTTGAGATTAGAACTGCAAATAATGAGGTAGCAAATACCCCAGTAAAGCAGCATGATCTAAATTACACTTTTGGTAATTACCAGTTTTATGAATGAGGTGACGGGTAATATGCAAAAAAGACATCCAATGACTCCATTAATGTCAATGAGCGTTTTGACACATTTACAGTGTGAGTTTTATCGTGTTCAAGTGCTCACTGCCACAATTTTGAGGTAAGGACAAAGCAAGGAAGTTGCATTTTACCTATTTGAACGAATGTCCTGACTAACAAATATATATTTTGTGCTTGTTTAATCACTTTTCGTTACAATTCATAATGGTTTTCTAGCCATATGGTTTCCGAGTCATATGACCCCCCCCTGGTGGCAGTAATGGTCATCAGCCTTAACCAATTGGCAGTTTTCACAGTCACAATCCACAAAGTTCACCCGAGCCCTCCAACAACTGTGGTTACTAATCTCCTGGTCAGTCATTGGATTAAATACATGAGTTCGAGAACAGTCTCGGCTCTCTTCATATGCTTTCTGTTAAGACTTCTGTTCCCTCCAGCACTTTCCAGACATGACAGTTCTGTGTGGAATACACTCTGGGGTTTGGTTTCCAAACTGACCTCCAGAGATCTCCAGTGTGCCTCCTGAATTCCGGATCTCTGTTTCATGAACTCTAGATTTGGAATACCGTACAATAAAATGCAAACATTTTTTTACAATAAAAAAAAAAAATTGGCTAAATATTTTACTTAAAATACTTTTTTTTTTAACAAACCTAACTTGTAACTTGTATCATTTCAATATGGATTTGCTTGAATTATAATATTTTATATTTAGATTTAAAAAATAAAAAAAAGTATATTCTAGTGATTGGAATTTCATCTCCCATAATTCTCAGTCGATCGCAAGAGCCTTTGCACTCCAGTCCTTGCAGGCACGGGTTTGTTTACCCGACTCTATGTGAAGACGATCATAGCAAAAGATTGTTTTCCCATGTGCAGCAAACCGTGCGTTTTGATTGTGTTTTTTCCCCTGGTATCAACTCCTTATCTGTGCTCTGTTTTCGATTGTTCTCTTACTTTCCCGACGCTTTTGAACTTAGTTTCTAGCCGTTAGCGCTGATTTATCTTGAACTTCAACTTGTGTTTACCAGTTGCTTTGTCTGTTTCAGTATGAATTATTTTGTGCTCTACCACGTTATTTCGCCCCTCCTAAGTGTCGCTGTGATAGTAATATTTCTTTATTTCTGTTATTGAGCTAATACTTATATGCACATCAGCCTCCGGAACCATTATTTAAAGAAAGAAACAGGACATCTCTCAATTTCCCTGTTGTGTTAAGTGTGTTATAAGCACATTCAGACTTACCAACAGGAATGGATCTACATTTTAACAGGCTGATCTCCTGGGCTCTCTCGTCCAGAACTTGCTGAAGAATTGTCTGGTACTCTTTCTCCTTCTCTATTAACTCTTCCAGCAACCTACAGGTATAAAGAAAACACATCGATGAGTTTTAGAAAGGAATCTAAATTTTTTATGTTTTTTTTTTTTAAGTTTTATTTATTTCCCATAATATTGCAAACATATATTCATATATACATATCATCATTTATCGAGAAAAAAAAAAAAAACAAACCCAAATCTATGAACAATTTCCTCAGTTAAATTATTAATTTATCTTTTTCTCTGTCTGTCTTTTTTATTTCTCCTATGTGTTGCTATTATTTGATTGAAAGGATAGATTAATTTGAATAAAAAATAGAATTAAACCTATGTTTATTGGTTGACTTTTTGCCAAAATATTTGTCAAGGCTTGATATCTTAATGAAATGTTTCTATGACATGACATGCACCTTTTGGTTTCCAACTTCATTCGATCCAGCTCGATGCTGACAGATCTCGGAATGCCCTGAGACTCATGGGAAACCGTTGAGCTGAGCGTGCTGACCCCTGACGTCACCACCGTGTCGTCCTGGTGAGGGACAGGAGACGCAATGTCTTTGAGTGCTGGGTTTCTCGGGGGATCAGTGTTTTCATCTAGGTCCTCTTCTTCGGCAGGGTCACTCTCAGACGCGAGCATGAAATGAGGCTGTAGTTCTGAGAACAAACCATCAACAGTCGACCAGTTGGCACGTCAGAAAGTGATACATACTATCTAAAGCAGAAAAGCATTCCGTGTTATAGCTACGTACCTGGTACCAATATGACAATAGCGGTTTGTACTGCTTTCCGAATGATGTTGTCAAGGGCAAACATCCAGTGAGGTTTTATATTGTGGTTACGGAGAACTTTGTTTACCTGGAGATGTCAAAAAAGCATTTGAAATGCCGGTTCTGATTCTGAATAATATAAAAACCTAGAAGCTTCACTAACCAACTGTGAAAATAGGACTTACAGCATCCTGGAAGCCGAAGAGAGCAACCTGCAACTGGCTGATAGCCGTGCTGTCAAAGTCAAGCTCCAGCTTGAGCTGAGACAGAGTGCTGGCGATGATTTTCCTGTCCGCGACCCTCACAAACTCACCCAGACTCTCCACCAGACTGGAGATATGCTGGTGCTTTAGTTTAGTGTCGTCAGGGCCCTTTAAAACACAAAGCAGTTTTCAAAATGTAGTTTTTTATTGAAATGGCAACAATTGCAACCCAAAAAGTTTCTTATCTTCTCTAAATCATAATTGAGAAAACTAATGAAGGACAAAAGTGAAATATAACTTTAATCCCTGCAAGAGTGTTGTGGTTAAGCGTCTTCGAAGATATTATCTAAAAATTATATGCTACATATGAAAAAACCTGACTGCTTTAAAAAATGTGAAAATGTTTTTATTTGAAACATTTTTTAAATGTTTTTTTAATTAAATCAATTTGCTTTAATATCAACATAAATTGAAATGTAAAACTTTTTGTTGGTTTTACATAAAATGTTTCGGAAAGAAATTTGCATAAAAAGTAAATATAATTGAATCCACTTTAGGATTAGCAGTGGCGTAGCAGTTGTGCAGCGGTAAGGAGTTGGACCACTCAGATGTTGTAGGTTCGTTGCATGTTGGACCACCCAGATGTTGCAGGTTCAAATCCTGGTCTGCTCAGTTCTACAACTGTGTGTCCTTGAGACACTGACCCCCACAAGCAGCCTGGACACTACAGCTTAATACTGCCCACTGCTCCTGGTTTGTGTGTGTCACTGCACTGTGTGTGTGTGTGTGTGTGTGTGTGTGTAACCTTACTGGATGGTTAAATGCAGAGTACAATTTCTATATGGTTCCTAGTGGCCACAATGACAAAGTCACTCACTCCACTTCAATAAAGATCTAAAAATCTGACAGAGAAAACAAATCAAGTGACCTGTGTGAGTGCCTCCAAAAGGTGAAGCACAATCTTCTCCCTGTCTTCACTTAGGATTCGGTGTAAAGTTGCTCTTCTTTCACTGTCCTTCCTCAGCATAAAAAACCCAGAGTCTTTCTCTTCTGGAGAAGGTGGTGCACTGTGGTCCTCAAAGTTCTCCACAGGAATACTGCAAGCAAAGAATCAGTTTGTACAGCTTGACAGAAGTTGCGTAGTTATGATTGACTAATACCTTCCTTTACAAAAACAAGAGCGCATTCTGCCATGCTGATCTGTAATAGCGTGCAGTTACAACCGTGCCACATGCGCTGATGTAGTTTTTGCTTCAGATGTCACATGCACCAAATATTTTTGGATAATGATTTAGTTTATGTATATGCAGATAAATCCAAAAATATTTATTGTGAACACCATGTTCTCTCAAAATTAGGAGCATAATCTTTAGCATTAGTCAACAGTTTCATTAGACACACCTAATATCCAAATTTTGCTTTATTTATTCAGCTAAAATCAGCAACACTGAAGTTTAGCTCATATCGAGTCTCGTCTCCACCTTTTAAACATCTGCTGACTCGGTTTGGTCATATTACATTTTGAAACTAATGCACTGTGCTTTTGTTTGAACTGAAAGCTTAATGGGGCTTATTTTCTGGAAATAAAAGGCATGGCAAAAACTAAAAAAGAGGTTAATGAATTCAAAATGTGTTTTTCCATCATGCCTGTGTAATTCACCAAGAGGAAGTCTAGATTGATGAAAAATATACTGCAATATAATTAGAAATGGGCATAGATGATTTTTTAAAAATCTAGATACGTATTATTATACCATTAATCTAAATAATCTAATAGATCAATATCACTGCAATCTTGAAATTAATGCAAATTAATCTCTAATCATAGCAAATAGATATTTACAGCAAAAAAGTTATCCGCAATAATAATAATAATAATAAATATTACACATAATTAATAATATTAAACATAAATAATATTATAACAAATGATAACCCAGCTGCTTTGCGCTTAAACTGTCCTTTTGAGACAGTTAAATCTGTGAAAAGCCTTACAAATGCTCAGAACTTGAACTTGAAAGAACTCGACACTGAACAATTGAACAAGCGCAATTGTAAGGACGCCCGTTTCTGCTACTAAAAAGCTTTTTTGGAATAGAGTACAAAATCAGGATTTATATTTTGCAATTGTGACTTAACTCGCAGTTCTGGGACAATGAACATTATGAACGTCCATATGTGACATGTTCAAGAACTTGGAGTACTTACTGTTCATCTGCACTAAAATGTCAACGTGAAAATCACCAAAAACTCGACTTTGCAAAACGTTTTTTTAATCACACAACAACAGTCTTGTTGCATTAATGGATTAACATAAAAGAATATATAATAGGACAGTCTAAAATATTCGGGGAACAGTAGAAGGAAGAGTTGACCACTGAGTGAAAACACAAAAGTCCCTGTCAATACTTCTGTAAGAACCAATCACAGTATTTGTTTCTGACCTCAAGAAAAGGGAGCGATGACCTTTGACTTCTTTTTCACTGTAGCACTTGGTGCTGGGTTTGAAGATGAAGGGGTTCAAACTGAGCTCATTGTCGGGGGAGACGGAGCCGTACTCGCTGCTGCTACTGGTGTCCTCCACCACCACAGGAACAGGAAGTGAAATGCTACGCAAGTACTCTACAAGACATGACCAATAAGGACATCTAGTCACAACAACTAAAACAATGACTTTTATTACTTTATGTCAAAAAGCGGAGTAATTAATGTAATGTAATTAACTGTGTAAGAGTGAAGAGTTGACTGTCTGGCATTTTATTGATTTTGATTCATTTGAATGCAGGGACTGCATTAGTCAGTACATGGACATGTTGATTGTATTTGCAAACATTAATTACCTTTAATATAAGCTTAGATGTTTAAAAAAAATAAAAATAAATAAATTAATTAAAAAAATACAGAGATTCTTGCAAATTAATTACAAATTTTTTGCATAAAAAATGTGAGTGACATTATGAAATTAACGTGAGTTCTTATCATGGCACTTATGATATCAAAAGAATCGAACCAATGATAACTGGTGTTACTAACATTAGTTCATCTATTCATGAAAACTAAAATGTAATGTCATTCATTTATCTCTCTTCAAACATAATTAGTTTGTTGCTTCATTCTCATTAGTAGCACAACGTTAAAGGCAAATGCTTCATATTTCATAAGAAAGACTTCTAATTTGTAATTATAAATAGTAATTTCCTTCCACATTTGCTATTTATGATACTGAATATCCAAAACCCAGTATGTAAGAAGCAGTAGAAAAAAAGAGATGAATGGACATTGAACACGTATTCTGACACGTTTTCAACAGAAAAACAGTCTGAAACGTTGTGAATTGTTTAAATGATTATATCTGGGCAATGTACATGTGCAAACTAACATGCTAGTGCAAAAAAGTTGTAAATAAAAACAGTATTGCAATGTCGAAAACTGTTCCAAAGTACAGACATTGAATAAAAAGAATGTAAAACTTCAGCATTTCAAAATAGTGACGTCCCCATCCGATGTTAAGTGTCAATCAATTTTGAAAAATCTCAATTTTAAAATAGTTCTGAATTTTTTGATCATTACTTCATAAAGCATCAAACATCTGTACCACAGTGCATCTAAAAAAGCTATTGTGTGGAAAAATAACATTATGGTATTTATTCAACACGATTTAAAAAAGGCTGTGAACGGTTACACAACAAAAGAAAAAAAAACACTAATGAGAAAAAGAATTTCAAAAGCGTCTATTAGTAAAAAATGAATAATAAATCAGAAAGATGTCTGAGAACGTTGCAAGTTATAATTTGTGTGTGTGTGTGTGAGTGTGTGAGTGTGGGTTTGTGCAAAAATCAGAATGTTTTTCGAATCACGCTATCAAATCACTAATGTGACCGGGACATCATTATTTAAAAATATTGAGTTTTCATCAAGGCAGATTTGCAGTTATTTTTATGTTTACTTAATTAAAATTGTTTTAAATAAATAAATATATACATAATGTATTTATATATGGTATACAACCTCACTTTCCTTTCCTAAATATAAGCACTGGTATACATTTAAAGTAAATCTATATTTTCTTATTTTTGGTTTCAAATTATATGATACAATTGATAACACAATGAACTAAAATAAAAACGACGATACTAAATTTTTCCACCATTCCAAAGTATACGCTGCATGCAGGAGACAAACACACACAACGTCAAACTCACCTGAACCTGGTGTGAGAGCTGTACAGCAAAAACAAAGACAGAAGAGTAAGACACGTCAAAAACATGTGTTTTAGATATTATACACACTTATGAAAGCCAGTGAGACGCTTTTATATGAAGTTGTCATTTTTAGTATTAAAGCCCCAATGATATTATGATGACACAGAAAATACAGATCCTATAATGCATTTAGCTGCCTTGTACAAATTGTATATTACTTTATAAAGCACAATTTTTCCATGCTTTTTGCAGCAATTTCATATTCCTATCTTTGTATCATTTCAACAGGGTATATTTATATGAAGTAGTGTTGTCACGATACTGGAAATAGCAATTCGATACGATACTTGAAAAAAGTATCGATACTCGATACCATTTTCGATACCACGGGGAAATATCGCAAGAATTTTAGGGCCTTTATTTTCTTTTTTCGTTATGAAAAAAATACATAACAAGACTGGAACATGAAAATGTGTCTGAATGAGGAATCCCAAGAAAATAAAGTGCATAAATAAATAAAACTGCATTACATTAAAATTTTCCAGAAGAAAAAAAAAATCTCAACTTAAAAGCTTTTTTAAACTATTCAATTAAAACAAATGAATTTGGTAGGAGCTCTAAAAGTACAAGAGTACAATATTTTATTTGTGTTTGTTTGTTTGTCTGTTTTTAAAGCTGGTCTTGTGGTAGAAAGATCTGAGTGAGTTTTCACTGCAGATTTAATGTTGATTTCAAAGAAATATTACAAATTTATAAAAAAATTCTGTATGTTTCTATTGTTAGATGAATTATTTAAAATTAATAGGCGTACTTGTCAAACTTGTATTAATATACCAGTTGGTATTTTGTGGTAGGGATCTGCTTAAATCAACCAGAGTTGAACAGCAGTATTTATATAAACTGATTTAGATTCGGGATTTGATTAAACAGCATTATTGATCAGCGCATAGACTCTAAATAAATTCAAATGTGCTTCGCATGATTACTGAAAAAAAAGGAAAAAAGGCAAACATGTCACAGTTCTCACAAGAAGATAACGCTAATGCTGACTAATGATTTGGGGATATATACTACGTTCGAAATCCACCGTGTGTATCGTTTATTTGTGAAGCCCCGCGCCACAGAGAGATACAGGAGTTAGTAGAGCAGCTCTACTAAACCGGAAGCGCGAATAGTATCGATACTTTTGGATCACAGTGTATCGTTTCAGATTTTGCAGTATCGATACTTATCAAAATATCGATACTTTTGACAACACTAATATGAAGGGCATAATATTTTAAATTATTTATTCAGGAATATTTCTGCATATATATATAAAATTTATTATCTATATAATAGTATTACATTATACTGCATAATATATATTATCCATATAAATATAAAATTTGGCTTTGCTTGCTACTGTGTGTAGTGTACTTTATTCTCTATTGTGTTTCGAGAAAATAGTCTGTATCTACAAGCAAACACACCAGTAAAGTTGCTGCTCCTGGACCGTTTCTTCCTTGATGTGACGGTCAGGAAATCGTGAGTGAGAAGGTCGCTGGCTGTGGCCCGACTGTATGGATCTGGCTCGAAGCAGAGCAGGATAAAGGCTTTGGCTTCGCTGGACATGGAGTCTGGAATTTCTGGATGGATTTTAAACATCCCGACCTGGAAGCACCAACAATAATATTGAAACACATGGATATGTTCTGGGGAGTAGAAAAATAGATTAGTTTAGTTTTGAACATATAAAAAAAAAAAAACAAACCTAAACTACTGAAGGCATGACGAAAGTGACTTGACAAGGCTAAAATTGATTTAAATGTTTGAAAAAGTTGATTCATAAAGCAATGGACTAGACCAGGGGTGGGCAAACTTTTTGACTTGCGGGCCACATTGGGTTCTAACATTTGACAAAGGGGCCGGACCGGGCTCGGGGAAAAAATACACATTTTAAGATATAAAGTTTTTTGTATTTAATTTAGTATTTAACTTTAAATAGTGTTTATTTGTATTTTAAAATGCATTCAAGATAAAAAACAGATCTAATATTAAAATACAAATAAAGTGATTTAGCATTTTAACTCACCAGGGAAGGTCCCATTATGATATTAGAATTTTCTTTTAATATCCAAATATTCAATTACATATTATCAATTTGTTTTTTTAATCCTTATTAAACAACTTTTTAAAATGACAAAATTATAGTTCCTCGTTTATAAGAATAAAGTTATACTGCTTAGAAGACGAAAAAGGCATGATTATTTCAATAATCATTTTTAAACTCTGAACCATCTCTTCTTAAGTTCTTCAGCATCACAAGAAACATTAACAGTAAAATCTGCTGAATAGCAGCGCGTGCGAAAAAGACACGTTTTTGTTGCGCTTCTAGTCATGTTACGGCACTCAATGTGCCAGCAATAATGCGCTGAGCCACTTCACTCTTTTAAATATAAGTCCGATTTGGAACGAAAAGGCGCCTTTAACCTGCTCGCAAACGATAATGTGAAGATTGCGAACGAAAACAATAATTAAAAAGCAAAACGAAAACCTAAATCATTTCCGTATCGTTTTTTAAAATACATTTGTTTGCGCTTGACGTTCACTGGCACTAATCTGATTTGTTTTACTAAACTTGTGCGGCCCAGTAA
>MU204297.1:640969-688640 GCA_017309775.1 Paedocypris sp. Pulau Singkep | reverse complement strand
CACGCACAGCAGTTATAATTAGGCAAAACAGAAAGATGCAAACTTTCATACACAGAATATCCCCTCTCACCTCCGGGAACCTGCTCCATAAAGATCTTAATGAAGCCGTTTTCACTAACAGAGCCCAGGTACTGCACAATGTTCTTGTGCTTAAGGTGTTTATGAAGGGCAATCTCTTCGTGCAGAGGCTGGGAATATCTATCATCACACAGCATAAATGATATATTAAAGCATGTTTTGCATCTCATAAATACTGTATATATACTGAAAAAAACAACGTGATATCAGCTTTTCCGTCAAACTCAAGAAAATGGCTCCATCTGTTGGCATCAGTATTCCTTTGTCAGCATTTGCTCTTTTATTCAGGCACAAAGTTGTAAAGTATAATAAACTTAATAAAAAATCATTGAAGTTATCGTAGACAAGATAAGACTTTATTATTTGCACAAAACCGTATTTTTTGTACATTTGTACAATTTTAGACGATGTGTAAAACATTTGATAAGATAATTTTATTTCACCAAATTGTCAAATGTAATGATGAAAAAAATATTAATTAAAATTACAGAAAGTAGTAGACAACGACTATCTGAATGTGGCTCACCTACTGTCCCGTTCCGGAATCTCCTTGATGGCCAAACGCACCTGGTTACTGAGGTCGCGACCGGCATAGACAATCCCAAACGTGCCTTTACCCAGAACCACCATCTCTCCATGCTCATCATATTCATAATCATACTGTAAGCACACAACACCACATCCTTTTGTGTTAAAAAAAAAGTTTAGGTGAAAGTTTTTAGAGTGATTTGATTTTCACACTGATTTGAAAAATTAACTTTCAGTGTTTTCTGACAAGAAGCATTTGATTGATCCTCTCATAGGTAACTAAAATGAAGATTTATGGGTTTAATTCTGGCCTTTTCTGAGGGAACGCTGGGCGAGAATGAAGAAGGTCACACCCAACAAAAAGTTTTTATGAAAACCCTTTTTGAACTTCAGTTCAAAATGACCAATTATTAAAATGAGATATCATTTTTTCAGATGTAAATCAGTCTGTATTAGAAATGTATTAATGATGCTGTAATTAACCTCTAATGCCTCTGATTCACACTCTGGCTCTTCAGAACCTTTCCAGGCCTCGTCCATCAAAGTGTTCACCAGATCACAGAACCTAGAAACACAACAAGGAGCTCATTACACTGCAGAACAAAGCAATTCATGAGTTGCATCAGCCTAGAATATGCTGTGCGAAAACGAGGGAAATAAATAATTAAAAAAAAAAAAACATTGTATGAGATACCATATATATGCAAGTATTAGCAACCCACCGCACAAAAAAGGCACAGACAATTATTTATCATATATATATATATATATATATATATGTGTGTGTGTGTGTGTGTGTGTGTGTGTGGTAAATACCAAAGAGTAAGAATGGAAAATAACCACTTAGTCATTTGGTTTTAATTTTATCAATCTCAAACACAGAAAAATAGAATATTATCTCTTATTAATTTAAAATCTGAAATTAAATCAGACAAATGAACAATCACCAAACATAAAACATTGTTATGATATTACTATTATTATCATCACTAATATTAGTGTGATTTTTAAGACGCTTTACACTTGGCAGTCTTTTGCTCCACGTCGTTGTTCGCAAAATCAAAAAGTTCCACATAGCTGAAGTACCATCGTTCTTATCGACCAAGTGCTCAGCCGCTTCTGCAACCATCACTCAAGTGCCTTCGGTCATTGCTGCGTGCGCCGATAGCTATTCTCTATATTGAGTCGTGTGTTCGCCGTCGCGTGTTAGCTGCTTTGCTGCTGACAGAAAGCCGTTTTGTTGTCATTTTTGACTGGTCAGCAAGCCAGTAACGGGAGATTCGACAATTTTGATTGGCTACTAGGGGTGTCACTCAAACGTCAGAGGCGGGGTAAAAAAACGCATCTTCCTGAGGTTTGGTAATCACGAGAGCTAAAACCGTGATAAAGATTCGATACAGGTTAATCGTGCAGCCCTAAGCACTGCCCAAGTTTATGAGCGTCTAAAATTTGAAAACAATGGTGCTTATATTATCGTAAATACGGTATGGTAATTATCTATAATACTTTCAATAAAAAGAAAATTACAAAAAATTATTCTTTTTCTATGAAAATTTTGGAAGTAGTAAAATGCATGTTCCACTTCTAGAGAAGTTTTACACTTTGAAGGAAATGAAATTAGAAGAAACAATTAGTTTTAGCAGCAAATTTCACATTTTAACCATTTCACAAAATATAGTTGTAAAACCTTTAATGTAGTGTAAGTAAATTTGGCTAAAAGTGTCTATTAAATGGGGAACAGTAAGTGTAAAATGATTTGCAAAGTGTGGCACACAAACCTCTTGCAGTGCAACTCTGTGCAGAAATAGATCTGGAAGTCCTCAGAGTTGTTCACCACGTACAGAAAACTGCTGCGCTCGTCAAACTTAGAGATGCTGTAAAGAGAAATACGCAATGTTTGAAGTGTTACGATTAATCACCCATTGGTCAAGGACGCGTCGAATTAAGTTAAGTAAAGTGAGTGAGCTTGTCACTATTGAAATTGAGCTCTGCCTTTAACCCATCCAAGTGGACACACAGAGAAGTGAACACACACAAACCCGGAGCAGTGGGCAGCCTAAGCCGTGGCGCTCGGTAGCATGTGGGGTTCAGTGTCTTGCCCAAAAATCAAAACCAGAAAAAAAGTGGATGAATTTGTCAATATGGCCACTAGGGGCTGTTTTGAAATTGTGCCTTGCATTTACCCACTCACCGAAGTTACTGTGAAGTGACACACACAAACCCAGAGCAGTGGGCAGCCTTAAGCTGTGGCGAAGTCAGTGTCTTGCTCAAGGACACTCACTGGAACGGGATTCGAACCTGCAACACTTGGTTGGCAGGTCTAACTCTCCACCGCAGGACCACAACAATTTCAAATCTCATTTAATAAAATTCTCAGGAAGGAGTTTGTGGGATGCAGTTTTTACCTCACACCTCGAACTGATGCTGCACTGAAATTCCACTCATGGATTCCCTTGTTCTGACACACAAACAGAGGGAGAAAGCAGACTGAGCAAAAAAAGATAAGAACATTGATTCAAAATAGTAATTGAAAATTAAGTGATACAACTGCCTGAATGCAAAAGATACAGTGTGTGTGCTGTTCTGACACACAAACAGTAGCTACAATTAGCTGAAAGAGCAAATGATTTGAAAAACAGACATTACATTTTCTTTGCTCTTGTTGTTATGGACATGTACAGAAATTGGCTTTAGAAATTGAAAGTGTGAAAGAAAGATCATAAATGAAGAGAATGAACCCTGTTTTCACCGGTAGGTTACCTTGTCGTCGGCCATCACGTGCCAGATGGACAGTGTGTTCTCCTCCGCGTCTTTGTTAATAGAGAGGTAAGATGGCTGGTAGACCTTCGTCGGCTCCAGAATCAAAACCTGCACAAATACACAAATCCGGTGTACATAAAGGTATCTTTACAACTAGTGACTACAAACAGTTAAAAAAAAATAATTTTATTATGTTAATGTAAAATTTAGAAATTTTTTTATTTAAAGTAATTAAAACATTCAGTCAAAATGATTTATTTTTGTAGATTCAGTATATGAGAAATCATGCAAAGCAAGTCTGCATTTTGTATTTTTGTGAAACTTTAATTTGGTGCCTAATAAAGGTAAAAATAGTAAAAATACAATTCACAGTGTGGCGACTAATTTTGTACACACACACACACACACACACACACACACACACCCACACCCACACACACACACAGTACAAATATGTCTGTAAGTGTATGTGTGGTGTGTTGTGTGTGTGTGTGCGTATAAGTGCTATCTGCAGTCAGATCAGTGCAATACATCTCAACTAGCAATCAACACACACATTCCAGTGTAAGTAAGAATGTTGCGTGTGTACTGTAGTGTGTGTCGGCAAGGTTCATACTGGAAAGCGAACAGATGTCACATCCGTCTTGGTGGCCTCCACCATGAAGTCCATCCAGAAGTCCACAAGCTCTTGTTTAGGTGCTTGCGCATCAGTCCCAGGCTTCTTAAAGTGCATATATATTAAAATGGTCCCAACTAGTGAGCGTAGATACCTGAAACCAAGGGAAACATGTACATTTAACTTTTACTAAATTAAATCTCCAAAGCACTAAACAGATTCACGGAGATTCACTGATCATTTGACTGTGATGGTTCAAATCAGCAAGAACACAAGTCAGCGTACACAGAAGATGACTTCTGGAGCACATGACTTCTTGTTTCAAAGCCAACAACTTGTCTCTTAACATGGCAAAGACAAAAAAGACAACTGTTGACCACAAGAGATCAAATATTGTCAGAAGTGATTTCTCTCTATATGAGGTTTTAGCCCAAGCGGACATTGTTAAAATCTTGGTGTCCGTGTGGTGGAGAATCTCAGCTGGAGGATTGCAACTGCCCTATGAAAGCAGCGACCGCAAAACGAAAATGGACCTAGCAAAAACTTCTCCAAAGGGGTCTCAAGACACATCAAAATGAACCCTGGTACGGTCTATTTCACTTTCAGAAATGGTCTCCAATGACTTACCAGATAGGGGCTTTTATTTTGAAGAGCTTTTCAGAGGCCTGGATGACACGTGAGTTATCACATGCAAGAATACTGGCCCCGAGGAAGAAGCCCACGTCCCAGTAAGTCTGCAGCTTGTCCAGACTTCCCTTCTTCCCCAGGAGACTGCTCAACTTCACACCTCAAAAACATACACATCCTGTTCACAAACATTCTTCAGACGCTCAGGAAAAGCCTCCCATTTTTTTGTATTGTAAAGTAGGATGGTGTAAAGAAAATTAAATTGCATTTCAATCTAACGAATGTAATTTTCTCTCACTTATAGATACATTAAATGTTGTTTTACTTGTTAATTTCTGATGTTAATTGTACAGCAATTTTAATTAAAATTAATAATCTTATCGAAAGATTGTCTATGCTTTCCATGAACACACATACACTTCCTCTTTTCACTCATGTTAATTACTTCAGCGTAATCGTCTTGTTACAAACTAGTCACAAATTAACTAGTAAAAGACAACAAAATTCAAATTTTGAATCTTGAAAACACACCCAAGTTCTCCCCAAGTTTATTTTTCTCTCTTTCTCCCTCACTCTTTTGTAGTTTTGCTTCCTAGCCATTGCCACCTTTCTATTGCTCACAAGGTGTTCACGTGTACATTCATTGTTCAGTTTGAAAATTCTTTAAGACGGTGTGCTACTGTGAAAAGCTATTCATATGCAAATAAACTACGGTATATTAAGGAATATCTTATTTGTTCTTATTAGCTTGTATTAGTCCTATTGTTACTTAAACAAACAACAATCACAGAGTTGTAATGTAAGTAATGCGCTTTAGACCGCCAACGTACCAACTTTACGCAGCTCGAAGGAAGTGTCAAACTGATGCCCTGCTGCCAGTAAGAGCACCGCGTAGTTTATACCAGAGTGTAGAGTGGGCTCCGACTCAAAACCTCTTCTGAACCTGCAAAAAGACAGAAAGAGAAAATTATGTAGACTTCATCTTTTCGTGTAGTCTTGAGAAATTTTTGTTTATTTATTTATTTATTTATTACCAAAATTCAATTGGATTACAGTTCAATTTTTAAAATCTCAATTTCTACAGAGGATGCATTTTTTTCCTTTGAATATCGTTTTCTTCTGTATCCTTCTAAAATGTGGTTTGGCAGAGAAGAATCTCACCACTGCATGCCATGATCTCGGCTATCAGTGTCGATGAAATGAGAGTCCAGAAACATGTCTTTATAAATTCGGCCCACCAGGCAATAAATATCGGATGCAACCTGCTCCTCTGAGTTCACCATTGGCAGCATAATGTCAAGAGCCTTCTGTCTGTCTCCTGGCAGGTTTCTCCTGCAGAAAGAGATCGCAAGATTCACACAATTCAAAGTAAAAAAAATCAGAAAGCAGGTCTGTACATGTCCACACTAAATAACAGAAATCGCCATTTTCAGACTTCAAGCTGAATGTTTGCTGGTGGTGAAGTTCATTCTCACCTATTAAGGGCAAAAGCGTAGTGGAACTGTATATGAGGATGGGCCACAGGGTCAAAGGTCGGCAGCTTGTCTAGAGTTTCAACTAACTTCACAATAGATTCATAATCCTACAGTCCCATAGAGAAAAAAAACAGTTTAATAGACAATTATGGCAATGAAAACACAAACACAAAACCAAATGTCTGTTTTTGAAACATAAAATGCCTTCATCGTAATCTGAAAATCTAATATTTAACATAATCAACAGATTAAAATAAGGAAATTAGAAGTAGAATGTTGGTTTTTAAATATTGATATAATTGTCTTGCTGTTGCCACACAGCATTCACATTCGGCTCTCCCTCTATCCGGCTACATAAAACAATGGAATGTCGTTTTGCTTCAAGCTAAGAACTCTGCATTGAATTGCTCAGCATGGTTTAGCGGTTTCTCTAAAAATGCACAAATAAGGGATCAGAATGACTTGGGTTTCTCACACTGACTCCCATTATTGTCTTAAAAAGCACTTGAACAATTTCTTAACTGTCCAAATCTGACATTAATGGACAATGGACAATTTTATTGAGTTGTGCCATGATTATTACAATTAATTAATTCATTAATAGAACACCCGCGAGACGCAAGAATTACAATTTGCAAACACTGCAAAAGAGAACAAGAAGAGCGAACACACTGAAAGTCTGGTTGAAGAAGGAGATTGTGTGCTTCATTAATGCCAATTGCTTGTAATACTTTCTGTGTGTTTCCCAGTGTTTCTATCTCTTTCTTTTTATTAATGACAGTACGAAAATTGGGTATTTAATATGGTTTATTTCAGTGTTGTTCATCATTGTGCTATATTTCATATCATTGTAGTTGTAAGTTCATAATCATATCGACAAAATCTCTGTGACAACCTAACAAATATAAATTCAATGTTTGTTTAATGTTTAGCTACCTGCTTTACATCTGAGGAGACACTGTTAATAAAAGGCCTATTCTCTGGATATTCCAGTTCCCGTGTTTCTCTGACCGAAACCTCTTACTGCGGCCGCAAACAAAGATCCTCGAAATTCTCCTCGAGAATTAAATTTATCAATGCTGGACAGCTTGTTTATTTTTTTGTACAAGCTATTAATTGTTTTTTTTTTAAAGCAGCGTCTTGTGCAAATCATCTCACGCATTTTATAATGACGCCTTCTTTTCAACTTTTGATTGGGCAATACCCAACGTCATCAATAGTTTGATAGGTCTTTTTAACTGTCTAGTGATCTGACAGTGCGGTTTTCAAAAAAATTGCCTGAAATATTTTCCAGAGCATCGGTCCAGGCCATATACAGGTCAACATTAACCATGGCAGCTATATGGTTTGCTGGGCAGGCCACAATTTCTCAACATACTGTACAATTCATGCATCCTACAAATACAGAAGAGATGGCAAAGACCATTTATTCATCCAATTTGTATCGAGATCTGCATCTAAAGTCTAAAACAGATGTCCTCTTGCAAACAGGGGTTACTGTACTTTGTGGCAACATCATTCTGGACCATGAATGTCTGGCAATCGAAGGTTTCAGCAACCCACCACAAGCTGCAATTTAGACCATCACATAGGCTAAATTGTGTGTAATTCATGATTTAACTATTTAGAATTCTTTTTTAATAAGCTTATCAGTTACTAAAATACTATCAAAATGAGGGTTTGAAGTGACTCATAATGACAAATATTATCAGTTACGGTGACAATGTCGCAGCACTGCCTAAAATTAGTGAAGGTAATGGTAAGATAAAATAAAGGTCCAAAGTTTTTGCACGTTTACATACATCACAATTGTATAAAAAACAACTCATATCTATTAGATCCAACTCTATTTGATTGAATGTGTCATATGTCATCAGCAGCAAGACATTATGGCAACTTTTACATTTTGTGACAGTCACCTGTGTAGAAGGAAGACAGATGAGAAAAAGTGCTTGATGCACTGACCTGAATATCTCTGTAGGACAGAAGGAGGTTGATGACGATGTCGGCGGAGAGACACTCCACGTTATCGAGTCGCTGCTGGATACGTCTGAGTTCTGCTGCCAGTTCTTCTCCAGTATAAAGCTCACGGGCTTTACGAATCTCATTCAGAACCATCTCGCGGAAATACTGGCTAAAGAAGCAAATCAAAGCATCACAGTAACCATCATGTGCAATGAATAAAACATCTATGTGTTAAAACAGTTGATTTCAGTTAATTGGGCCGAAATCTAAAAATCGGGAAACTCTTCTACTACAAACTACAGACTACAAACTAGTTTAACTACGTAAGCATAGTGTTATTGTATTAGAATTATAATATTATTATTATTTTAATTATTTTTAGAATTAAAATTCCGCTAAAAAGGGACAAAGAGAAAGAGTGAGAGAGAAAAAGGTCTCCATGTAAAATCTGTGAACACGCCCCACCACGCTCAGTTTGAACAACAGTTCGAATTGAAACCTTTTGCCATACGAGTGTTTCGAACTGTCACACTTATTTCAAATAATTAAGATCATAATGACATTTTCATGGTACGTACAGTATAGTACAGGGGTCGGGAACCTATGTCTCGCGAGTCATATATGGCTCTTCTGGTGACTGCATATGGCTCTTAGACAAAGCTTTAAAAATACATAATAATGTAAAACATTTAAAACGTTCTCCGGTTTCAATTCATTAATTTCCTGGTTGCCGGCGATAGAGACAATCACAGCTTTCCTCCGGACAACACCATGTTTTCTATTGGATAATGCGTAACGTTGTCATGACGTAAGGACGTTAACTTCCCTGGCCTTTTTTTAATATTCAGTAGTTCGCTACCTAATAGTGGAAAGCGTTGCGTTTGAGTCACGTGCAGTGTTGCTTAATCAGTCCAGCCGCTTATTAGAACCAAACTGAATTATAATAGAAACTCTATCTGGTCAGACACTAAATTGCACCTCACAAACCTGATTTATATAAAATTTCTCTTTGTGGCATTTAGTTTTAAAACTAGAGATGGGCATAGACTAATATTTTCAATCTAGATTAAGGTCATTGTAATCTTGAAATTAATGAATCAAGGTAAATCATAATGAATCTCAAAAAAAACAAAAATAACCTAGATTACAGCCGTCTCTATCTCTAATCGTAGCAAATACACATTTTACGCATTAAATAAGAGATGTTTCATGTTTAAGTGATACTACAAAGCCCAATGTAGCTGTAACAATAATACAAAAAAAGTACGATGCATATTGTGGAGTAATAGGAATGTTTTATTTGAATAGTAATAAAGATTAAGGGTCTTTGGATTTGTTTATAGTTTTTGCATGTGTTATGCCCTTATTCTCCTGCCTTCTTGTTACGTTTGTAGTTGGATTAATTATTTGTTTAGATCCTGTTCGCATTCTCAACTTGTTTAACGTTAGTTTGGTTTTGTATTTAAAGGCGGCGTTATCTGTCTTCAGTTGGTAGTTATTTGTGTGTATATTAGCGTTAAGTGATTTCTGCAAAAGGTTTAAAATACTGTTTGCTCTTCCCGCCTGCAGATTATTTGCCAGTCACGAATAAATCATCGCCCTTTGTGTCTGCAAAACTTTTTTTTCCTTTGCGCACCAATTTTTTTCTTTCGTTTGTTTTATTTCAGTTTAATAAATGCAAAATTTCCTGAATGCAAATTAGTTTTACTGAAGAGAGATGTTGGTATGAAAACTTGCAAAAACAGCATTGAGAGCTTTCAAAAATGCAACCTGCGTATTTGGCACAGTAAGTTGTCATTCAGCTGTCATGTCATACTCAGGCAAACAGAGAGGATGGAGTCTCCTCACCAGGTGCTGGTCTTGCAGCTGGTGAGTATCTGTGTCAGTCGGTCCAGCAGCGGCAGACAGATCGGACCCAGCAAGGCTTCGAAGCTGGGCTGCATCAGCTCACTCAAGCCCTTCATCAGGCTACTCTCACAGCAGTAAACCTTACTCTGAGGTGTCACCATGTACGGGATGAAGGTGTAGTTCGCTGCGCAGCTCTGCAAAGGCGGCGGAAGATAAATCAAACTTGTTGTGTTAGAATTCTCCACATACCTAAGATGATATTTCTGTTCCCAAATGGTGAGGTGTAATTAACTTTTCAAAAACATTTCTGACTTGACTTAGTTGCCCTCATTTTGACGAGTTGAACTTATACTTCAGACTTTTACTTGTAAAACTTTAAAACTAAAAGGATGCTAGGATGAATGGAGAGAGGGATAGATAGATGGATAAACAGATGAATGGACAGACAAACCAATGAATATACAGTTTATAGTTACTACATTTGTAAATTAATTACATTTATTGGTAGATTGATGACTGTTAAACAGACATCGGACAAATAAACGATTGATAGATGAATAGACAGACAGTCAAACATAGATAGACGGCAGAGGGATAGATTACAAAGAGATGTTTTATTAATTCGGGATTTTGAATTCAAGATTTAAGAATTAAAAAAAAAAATAGAGGTGCATTATATAGAATATTTGTGTGTTGATGTACACGTTTTGTTCAAGTTTTTTAACAAAGCTTAAAATTACACTTACCAAATTCTTCTGACAAATCACCTCCTAAACAAGAGAGATACGAACAGACGATGTATTAAATCACTAATACTGATGATTGCTGCAAATAATCCTATATATTTATAAATCCTTATATTACCGAGATCCTTAAAATTCGTATTTTATTGTGGGTGTGTTTGGAAACATTAAGTATTAATAATTTCTGGTTTCTTCTCTTTCCGTGGTTGTTTATATTATTAGAATTAAAAAAAAGATAATATTTGTTTCCCCATTTTAAAAAAATATGGGAAGCAAAAACTAAGATACAACGTTTCTTATTACTGAATGTTAAATTACAGTATTTTAATACATGCATGTAAACTTATTTTGTCAAATTCAGTTCTCCATATTAGTCTCAGAAAAGTCCAATAACTTCCAAAACAAAATGTCTTACATTTATCAATCATTATTTTATTATTTTATTTTTATCATTGTTTTATTAATTTTACAAATAAGTTTGTATTCTCTTTTCCTAACCGTCAATTGATGTAGGTTCGATCTGTGTTACTTTCCCTTTTTTGCTAAAATCTGCCCGGATACTTCAGCGATCTATTAATATCCACTTATGCAACACGCTCAGCACATGTAGGACTTCAAAACATTTAAAACTATATGATTCTTATGAGTGAACATTCACATTGCAAAAACAAGACCTTAAATTTTTGTATTTGATTTATGAGATTTTAGAAAACTATTTCATTGAGTCCCATTGGTCTTTGGAAACCTAAGCAGGTTTGTTGTCTTTAACTATTTGCCCGACCATAGTATTTTTTTTTTTCATGTGAAAATAATCCTCCTTTATATTCTCCCTCTCGTCTCCATCCAGTGTCAGGTTTCGCTGTTCTCGTCTTCCCGTCTCTAACATGCCTGGCCAGTTTTTGTTTAGCTGCTTTTATTCTCCTTCCATCTCAGCTCACAGAGATTAATTTCCCACACTTGGATTATTTACTGCCAGGATTAATGTGTGTGCATGCTATGCTTATTAAAGAAAAATTTAAACTGATATTGACGGGTCAGAACATTTTCACCCACTTTTTCCCCGTCTTTACACTAAACAAATTCCTTGCCGCACGTGATTCTGAAATGCTGTTGTTTCTCATGACTCTGTAATCCTAAATAATTACAGCTTTTCTCTCTGTAGGAGTCCATCGGTCTAAAGGAAAATTCCAAACCAGGCACAACTACTGAAAAAAAAAAAGTTTCCAATTGTTTTACATTATAAAGGAGGATTCGAAACAATAGATGGAACAAATTATTGTCCTTGTTACTAATTGAATGACTCACAAGGTCATTATTGCAAATCACTTTCCACAAAAAAAAGTTACATTCTGATTAAAACTTTATTTACGATATACTTTATAATTATAATCAGTCTTGTACTTCATTAACCGTACTACATTTGTCTTATGGAAATGTATAAAGCTGCACTTGACATGTAAAAATGTATCTCATTTCTTCTTAACATCTTGTAAACCTTTATTTCATAAGGTTTAAAATGACTTTATACAAAATACTTTACTGCAACACTAACTTAACATTTTAAAAGTAACAAATGCAATCTCTTTCATTTACCAAACAGAATCAATCTAGCATAGAGGAAATTCTAATTGCGCTTGAAAAAATGAATGCTTATTAAACATATCTGGGAAAAAAAAAGAAAATCCTGTACACTTCTATCTTGAGAAACACAGAAGGGTTTGACATTGTTGCCGAGATTTTCCTGTGACACGAGGACGTGAGATGTTCTGACCTGGAGAGACTGCAGAGACTCGCAGTTGAGATCGCAGTACAGAACGATGTTGTTGACCATGCTGAAACTTTCCCTCACACCCAAGTGATAGAAAAGTGAGGGCTGGCGAAACGCTTCGGTCATCTCCACCACCGCAATGTCTGTGGACCGAGAGGGACACACCGGTTTCAAAGCTGAGATTCTTCCACAGAGATTACACATCACAAATAATCAAAGTTGTTGAAAAGATTTTGTAAAATATAAACTTTAATAAAAGGTAAAAATTGAGGATATGAACATGTAAATTGAATTATTCACCGTGACAACCGTTTAGTTTTAGTACAGAGGGCAAATGTTTGTATGTATGTAAATGTAAAAATAAAAAAGGCCCACCAACACTTGTATCAGGTCAGGAGACACGATGACCGGCATTGTCATCAGGGTCCGACTCTAACACCTTAGACTTTAATATCTAAATTCAATCGGGGTGCAAGTCTGCAACCATCTATTATTCTGTTTTTTTTTTGTAATATATAGCTTCAAACTAAAAGTTTTATTAGATAAAATGTATTCAAAATGGTTCAAGCTAAAATATTTATTTTTCTAAAATCATTTTAATTTCAGGTTTTAAATGTATTTTTATATCCCAATTTACTGAACAAAATTGAATTCAATGCATTAAAAACATTACGTTCATGATTAAAAATGTGACAAAAAGTGTTCTCTAAACGTACTGATAAAAACTGAGCTTCTTTTTCTTTCAAAAAGAAAAACCAAACAGTGATGATAGTAAGAGAAAACTACTATTCAGGTCTTCTTTCCAAAGAAGATTTAAAGACATTCACAATCACAGTGTACTATACACCAGCAAGCATTTGTAAAACCATTATCGGATAAGACACAACTTTTAGTGTAATCAATTGTGTCTGATTGTTTCATAGTATTATCTCTCCATTTTCTGAAGCACTTGTCTATTTCGAGTGGTGGGATTCTTGAACAATACCCACATCTATGGGCCAAAGACAAAGGAAAAACGCCTGAACAAGCAGCAAGTCAGTCAATCCCAGTGAGAGAAACACTTTACTCACATCTCTGAATAATTCAGAGCAAGGCTGTTCAACATGTCAATCGCAGTCCAAACAGCAAAAAGTGCGGACATCACATGGCTATAAAAAAATGGATTTCCGACCTATCCTTTTCATCTATCCTTGATTTTCCTTGCACCTCTTATATTTTCTAAACGGGATCACAACGCAAAACAGCCGCGTCAAAAACTTTTCAAACTTACAGGTTTTCTGGTTACCTTCTAGTTTAGTTCTTCTTAACTTAAGAAAGAGAATTAAAGGAGAGGCAAGAACAACTATGCCAAAAACTTTTCCACAAAGACAAATGTGGATTTGTAAAAGCTTTTGTCTGATCTGCCAATCACAATTACTGTTCAAAACTACGACACTGGCTTTCTCTCTGAAGTCGAGAAAAATCTATCTAATGTTTTCTGGAGGGATGTTTCCCACATGAAACCAGTCAACATAAGGAGCTGGACAATGACAAGAAAATGTAAGATTTATTTTGCAATCGTTGCGTTTTTTAGCATGTGGTTTGTCTTGGTCATTGTATACGCTGCTCACAAACAAAAAGAAGTGTGAGCCACCAACGAGTCTCAACCGTAAATATAAAACTACTAAAATAGAATATAAAAATAATTTTATGTACTATAAAACTAAAAAAAGAAACCCATTCATAAAAAGTCCAAAGCAAAACTTTTTCATTGGGTCTCAAACTCGGTTCCTGTTTGTCTTGAGACCACAGAATTAAAGACCCATTTTAATAACTAGCATTATATAGTTTTAATTACGTAAAAAAAAGCATTATTAATAAGCTCACATACAATCAAAAAGACAACAGAAAACAGAAAAGTGGCCCAGACAAACCATTGGAATGTGAATGAAGGAATGGGTCTTTGTTTTTTGTTTGTTTGTTTTTTAGAAATGCTTAAATTAACAATAGTTAAACAAATAAATTATTTATTTAATGCTTAAATAAATTATTTTATTCTTTGCAAAACAAAGCCTTTAAATAATAGTAAATAAAGAACTGGGTTTAATGTGAACAGAGTAGGCCTGAGGAAAAAAAAAAAGGCCAGAGGAAAAAAAATAAAAATAAAATAAATCCAAGCCAGTCTTTGTGGAATTTGTTCTGCCTGTGTTCCTGTGGATCTCAGATCCAGTTTCACCACAAACAAGAACATCAAGATAATTGGAGACATTTCCTGTGTGTTTAAGATCACACTAACACATTCACAAGGTTATTTCATACAAAGCAACCTGTCTTTATAATAAAGTCAAATAGTCAACTACTATTAAAAATTAAACCAACGTAATGCTTTCCCAGGAAATCAAACCAACAACCGTGATATTAATTCCACGCTCGACTGATTAAGCCACAGGAAAACGTGATATGTTTGTAAGTCTCACTCTGCGTGGTCGGCTAATCATCCAGAATGTGTCCTACCTTTGGCTCAAAGCTATTGGGAATGTTCCAGCTCACTGTGACCCAGAATTGGAATTTCAGAAAAAAATTGATAATTATACAAAAGAGTAAAAGAAAAATGTATCTGAATAATATACTGAATTTCATCAAATCTTGATTGTCAATTGTGATTAATTCTCTATATATAGACATGAGCAATTATACAAGTGCTTTTAAATTGTTATGTAACCAGAAGGCATCCTCTATTTGTTGAAACAACAAAGCCAACATCAGCAGTGTTTCTGGAAACACTGAGGGGATGGAGCTTCAGTTGTAATGAGACCCTCCAGTTGCTTGTGTCTCGGGGGCAGGATTTAAAATCATGTGACAAACTGACTAATTAGAAACATGTAAACTTATAAAGTTTTTAGAAGTGATGCCCAAGGCAAGCTTTCCGTTATCACGCTGATTACAAGCAGAACAAGTTTTTCTAGTGTTGTATGCAAACAGTCTGCACACGGAGCAACAAACCAACCAAAGCTAAGATTTAACGTATGGTATTCACTGGATATATCTCAAATTACTTGAGAAAGGTTTGGCCAAATCCATAAACATTAAAAACCAAATCAAAGTGTTGGACATTTTACAATTGACATACAATCTTTAAAAAAAGCAACTTTCAATAAATTACGTTTAACTTTTACATTGTTTTTACAGTTTCACCTCTTTTTTTTTTAATTACTATTGTTTATTGTTTGTTTATTTCTAGTGGCATCTGCTAGTCTTTAAATAGAATATTTTTTTAAATTTAAAACAATGTATTGTTTAAAGTGTTTAAAGCACCTTGACTCACTTTGTATATTTGAAAATGTTTATAACTAAAGTTTGATTGGATTGGATAACTTACAATCAGTTTAAAAACATAAAAACTTACTTTATCTTTATTCCAGAAACTAGAACACTTAGATTATTTACAAACCTACCCTTGAAAAAATACTGTACTATGGTACATATCATTTAGAATGATCATTTATTCATATAAACAAGCATTACTCGATAAACTAGAATAACATTAAGCATAACTCTTAATTAGAAATAAAGAAAAAGTGTTCCTCCATGCTAACCCGAGACTGACTCTTAAAAGATGCTGTTTTGGTCGTGTAGTGGAAGTTCATGTGGAGAGGAGGATCTCCACATCAGATGCTTGTGAGATCATAGCATGACATGCTTCTGTCCAACAGTTTCCCTTCACAGAAACAAACCAAGTGGAGCATCTTCATTTCTAAAAACCTTTAAACGTTCTGTACATTGGCTCACCTGTGTTGTAGAAGTGATCGAGGACTGACGTTTCTCCAAAGTCCAGCTTCCCGAAGGGGACAATCTCTAATGCACAGCCCACCACATCACACGCATCTTTCAGACACTGTAGAGCCATGTTCTCTGGACTCAGAGGTTGGATGATTTCAGAGTTCCTCACATACACCACTGTCATGGCTCGGTTCTTCCCCTTGTTGGTGGTCAGCAATGCGTTACTGTCCGCGGGGCAACTCATCACCCCGGCGCTGGAGGCTTTAGACGCGGAGGGGTCCTGCCAGAAGGTCCCGGCACCAGATTTCATTCCCACATCGCACTCTGCCCGGTTCTCACCCGTCAGCATCATCATCATCATCACGTCTTGGAGTGGACTGGGAGCAGGCACCGAAAGGGAAACGCTGTTTAGATCGGAGTTCATGTTGTTTAGCTCAGACGCAACAGTGGAGAAACTCAACCGGCGCTCCTCATGTCTGAGCGCGCAGGTGAACTACGATGCTGTCGCCAAAGCGCCTTGGCGTCACAAATTGCTAATGGCAAGATGGATCTTTCTTTGGATTTGCAAATGGCAAGATGGATCTTTCCAGCTGAAAATGTCCGTTTAGAAGCGTGGCGGTCCAGGTGAGATGTCATCTAAACAGAAGGCTCCACCAGAGTTATGCCACGGTTGATCAGAGAGAGACGCTGGTCACGACACGACGAAACTCGCTCTCGCTCCAGGAAACGCATCGATACAATCGCGAGCGGAGCGCTCGAGCGCGGTGATCAGAGAGCGCGTGCAGCCTCGAGCGGTCGTTTCTCTGCACGGTCCTCCTGGCGTTTCGGTTATGTCACAGTAAACTTGCGAAATCGCTTTCGAGTGAAGCGCGTTCGTTTGCTGGACCCTGCCCTGATTCTATTATTATCTCAAACATACACAACTCACGCTCGTTGGGTGGAGTAACTTTATCAGGAAGTGAATTGAGAGATCCTACTATGGAAAAGGCAGAACCAAAACAGGCGCGCGCACGACGCGTAGAGCTAAACAACACACCTCTGCCTGTGAAGCCACGCGACGCTTGATTGTGCGTAAACCGGAACACGGACACGACCGAGGGGGAAAAACCCAAATACATAACCACTGAACAGAGTAACAGAAATGTAGAAATGTTAGATTTTTATTTTCTTAAAATGTATTTGGTTTTCATGAATCATTTTAAAATGTAATTTAAAACGAATGTATACATTACACAGTTTAAATACAACAAATAAACACTAAATAGTAAATACATCTAAATTGCTTTAGATCATTTAAAATTTTATGATTATTTATAAAACTGTTTGCGAAAGCACCAATTGGGGATTAAAATGCAAAATTAATTAATTATTTAATTCATTCAACACGCAAACATACATACACTGAAAATATTTTGATAAGTTTAAAGCACATCAAACTTGAGTCATTAGTATCAATGGAATAATATTTAGTATAGTCAGTCATCTTTTACCGCTTCATCCTTTACAGGGTCGCGGGGAGCTGGCGCCTATCTCAGCGTCTTATGGCCGGAGGCAGGATACACACACTCTGGATTGGTGGCCAACCATTCGCAAAGTGGCACACACACGACAAACACATTCACACACTCACTCATACCTACTGTATGTGGTCAATTTTCCAATTAAAAGTTAAATATTCAAAGATTGTCGACCAAGGTCGAAAGTGTACCATGTCCCAGATTGAAGAAGGGTCGTTGTGTTTGAAGCTTCTCCATTTCTCTTTAAGGTTTCCAGTTTCTGACCTTTTTCTTCCCAACGCGAATGAATCGTTTCCTTAGTTCCGTTTCTGACTAAATTTTCTTCCAACGGACTAAGATGTTTTGCTATTTTCAGAACAGGCCTTGTGCAGTTCTACTGGCTGCATACATGCAATGTGTTTTCATCTTTATATAAAGAACAATTGTGTGTTTCTAACGCAATTGTGTGACTGAATTTTCTCAGCCGTTTAGAAAATGACCTGGAATTCACCTACTCACCTGCAGACAAACAGCCCAGTGTTTGACACTGACCAATCAGCGACGTCTGCTGTGACGTCATAACTGTTAATTTGACACTACTGTATAGTCTACCTCTTTAAACAAACGGCAAAAACACTACAAATGTCAGCAATAAAAACAATGCGTAACAAAGACATTCATAGTTAATTATACTTGTTTTAACATGAACTTGTTTTGGTAGACGGGCTAATGTGAAGAGATATATTTATGTTTTGACAAAATCACAGCGCTTTTGATTATGACCTTACAATAATTCCAGAATTTTCTGTAGATAAGTCTTTTTCAGTAAATTCAGACGGCTGTTTTGAGCCACAAGGCTCCACCTAGTGGCCATATTTCCGCTAGTGGCCATTATTTGACTTGTGATCTCAGTTTCAAGAAGGCGAGAAGGCAGGTGCAGGAAGATGTTGTCTCTCTTTTAGATAATGACCAAATCGGCTTCTCTGGCCTGATAGACTATACATTTTAATATGTTCTGACAGAACATCGTACCGTCGTTTCAGCCGTTGAAAAAGAACAGTCTGAGTGGCATTATGTTTCTTTCAGCGCATCATCTCCATCGGGCTCTCGTATGCTCTGTTCTTCTTTATTTAACGAACACCGTCGTGACGCGGACTTTTCCAGCATCATCCGATCTCAAATCTAAGATTTCTGGCGTGGAAGAATTGCTGGAGGAGTTCAGAAAGCAGTTACAGCAGGAGGAGCTGGACTCCAGAGAAGAGCCAACGGATGGAGACGACTGCATCAGCGGCTTTCAAGCGGTCGAGGAGCGCATCATCCGCGCCAGCGCATCCATCGAGCAGGGGGCCGCGTTCCTCTCCGCCCCGCAGCGCGTGTTCAGCTGGCGGGACTGCGTGCACTCGTGCTGCTATCACCCTCGCTGCACCACCGCCATCATACAGGAGGACCTGAAGCAGTCGGATGACAGTCTGCGCTGCTACTTGTTCAACTGCTTTTACAGAGGGAAGAACGTCTGCTCGTTTTCCTTTCAGCCGGGATTTGGCACCTACTCGCGGGCGAACAGCAGCGCTCCCGGGGGCCTCGCGACCACTGACAGGCCGGAGACAACCGACCGGAGACCGTTTAACACTGGGGCCGAAGTCGAGGAGTCGCTGATGAAAAGTGGGTAATAACAGATGGGCAAGTAAATATGCAGCGATTTACAATTGCCGCACTGTAATTGTAATTACAGCACTGTTCAGTAAATTGTAAATTGCGTTCAACTGCTACAAACAAACGGTCCAAGTACAAAAAAGTACAAAACACTATTTCATATTTACAATTAATATATATTACAGAATTAAGTTCGAACCAGCTCTATCTATTATTATGCCAGAGGAGACTGGCGCCAGTGAGCCGGGTTCTCCCCAGGGTTTTTACCTGATTAGAGAGGTTTTTTTACCTGGCCACTGTCGCATATGTGCTTGATCACTGGTCTTTGTCTTTGTCTTGTCATAATCATAACCATTTACTTAACACCAACAACAGACGATCAAATTAATAAAAAGCAACGATTCTCTTACAATTCTCAAACTGTGAAAAGCGCCTTACAAATGCCCAGAACTTGAATTTGAACATGAACTATTAGCCCTTTGAATTGCCCTGTGAACGTGCTTGCGTCTCGGGTCTCCCATTCCAAATAATTCTGATTAATGCGCTGGATTGGTTTCAGATTTAGATGAGCCTCCCCGCAGTGACGCCGGGCAGGACTTGGTGGTTCAGTTGCCGACAGACTGGGCAGTGTTGGATGGACGAGACAGCACAGATGACCATGAGATCACTCATTACGAATGGACTCTCCTCAAGGGCAATCCTGCTATTACAATGAGGGTAAGTCTGAATTTTTTTAACAGACCAAACTCTTTGTGATTCTTTCTTGTGAAAGAATCTGAAATACAGTAGATAAACCGTAAGAAACGTTTCAAAAATAAGCTGCTCCTTCTTTGTTAACTTGTGCTCACGATTTCTTACCTTTTGCAGTCACGGATTGTCTCAAAATGACAAAACGGATATGTACAAAGAGGACAGTACACATAGTGTAATTTAAACGGCCAGTGTTTTGCTCAAGGACACTCAGTTGTGAAACCCACGATGACCACAACTGCCACTTACTTTTTGAATAGAACACATAAATCAAAACAAAGCTGCCATGAGGGCCGACTGAAAGTAATAACAACAAACATCATTATACTTCTGAGCAAAAGACTAACAAGACATGGAACAAAACACAGGCCACGAGTGGCAATTAGAAACAAACCATTACACATTTTCTTTGAATACATTACAGTAATAATGTAAAGAGAATCGAATAATTGGAATGCTTAAAAAACAAAAGAAACAGCAAAGCACAGAAAACCTCCTAGAAATCAATCATCAAAAACGCAGGCTACAAATGATAGAACAAATTAGAGAGAGAGCTAGAGATAATTATTTAAACATCAATTATAGCATAATTGATAATTAGCATTAAGTAATGAAACTGAACAAAACATGAAAACAATGCGATGAAAACAAAAATGATCCAGGGATTGTCTGAATATCATTGGCTCATAGAGGCGGATGATGGCGACTGAGATTCGATCCCAGATCCTTCTGTGTCTCGGACGTCATGTGTTCTGTGCAGTTGCAAAAAGCGTGAATTGTGTTTTTTCGGCAGGTGACACACCCAGGACTGCTGAAGATCACCGGTCTCACGGAGGGCATTTACACATTTCAGATGACGGTTTCTGACACAGCGGGACAGAAGAGCTCAGATAACGTGTCGGTCAGCGTGCTCGCTCCCGCTCCAAACGCAGAAGGTGCTGTTGAATGTCAAATTTAGTGTCATTTTATTACACAGACATCTAAATCATACCTTCTTCAGACATTGAATTGCTATATTTTAACTTATTTCACTTTGTACATCTTTTTTGTAAGTCATTTTTCAATGGTAAGTGTCATTATCTACTGTAAAACCATCACATCTGGAATTCTGTTTTATGTATAAAGCCAAACCTCTTTTAGGACTAGTGACAAACATTTCAATATATAATGCAGCTCTAGAAATCTTTTCAAATTAAATCTGCAATTATGGGGTGAGAGGTGGTGTTGGTGGCCAACCGATCACAGAACAAGACACGCATTAACACTCTCACTCACATCTATGGGAAATTTAACAGACTACAATTCACCTGCATGTTTGTAGACTTTGAGGAAACGGAGACCCAGAGGAAACCCATGCAATCACATGCAAATTTAACAGAAAGAGAGATGTTTGATATATTTGCTCAAGCAATATCTTCAGCTTTCCATGGAACCTTTTCACACACTGAGAATGTGTGTGTGGTGTGTAGTGTGCACAGGTCACTGCTCGCGGTATCAGTTCATGTGTGATGACGGCTGCTGTATCGACATTGGTTACGCTTGCGATGGGAAGCAACACTGTCCTGACAGATCAGACGAGGATTTTTGCCAAAACTGTGAGTTTTGTACCTTAAGCCCGGCTACAAACATTGCATTTCATTTCATTTGTGTGTGTGTTTGTGTAGTTGATAATGCTCACAGGTCTGGACTGGATGCAACTAAACATATTCCAGAAAAACAAACTGAAGCACCTGGACAGACCAATGACGTGCCCGACAGACCCAAGCTCACAAACCAGGGTGAGACTCAAAATCATCACAGTGGATGAAATGTTTCGAAAGATTTTCTTTATTTTTCATCCAATTGTGGAGAAGACTTTTATCTTCGTCAACCAAACTCACAGTGTTAATTTAATTGCAGATGGGAATGCAAAAATGCTTTAATTTTCTGATTTTTTTATTTTGTCTTGTGCCATATTTATTATTATTTTTAATAACTTTTAATAACAAATGTTTACTAAATGCATTAATAAGAAAAGCATGGATTGTCATTTACGTGACTTTTATTTAAAGAAAATCACACACAGATTGTTAAAGGACAGTCTTCAAAATAAGAGACTCCCTGTACATTGCAAACTTGAAATGAGAACGTAACAGTCCAAAACAGAATTATAACTGAGAGTATAAGATCTTGAGCCGGGAACAATTTGCGACAAAGAGAAGACTTTATTGATTGCACATTATCGGATCGAAACAATAGCATTCAAAAAGACATCACACAAAAAATATAAAGCATGGGATCTGAAGGGCTGAAGTGAGTCATTTTTAAAATTGTTTGTGATGTGTATGTTGGGTAAAAATCAACAACTAGATACGCAGTCTGGAACATTTTTCAGCTAAAAGACACTATATAATTTAATATTTTTAAATGTTTTATTTTGTGAGAGCCATACAATTTTTTAGATATAAAAAAAGAACCATGTACAGTTATGTAAAAAATACTGTTGTACTGTATAAATGCTCAAGAATTGTTTTAGTAGGATAGGTTTATGTCATTTATTGCTTGAAAAATAGTGGGAGTGTGTTGTTTATTTAATAGTGTAATAAAGTGTGTAATACTTTATATACTACTAAATGTAATACTGTAAATTACAAAAAAATATAGTTTAATAAAGAATTTTTGGAACGTGGTGAGTTTGTACAGTAAAGACCTGCTAAATAGATATGAATCCATGACAGAGCTAAATCTCCCTCTCTTTCTCTCTTCTGCAGATGTTTGTGGGTCGTCTCCAGCAGTTGGTCCATGTAAAGGCGTGTACTCGCGCTGGTATTATGATTCCGCGTCAGGGGAGTGCAGACACTTCCAGTATGGAGGCTGCAAAGGGAACCACAACAACTTCCTTCAGAAGTCCGATTGTGAGAACGAGTGCATCCAGAAACCAAGTAAGACGTTTATTAGATAGATAACACAATCCAATAATTGTGAAGAATTTGAGGCTATAATTTTTTTTTACTTTTTTATCAGCAGCAAAAAGCCTGGCTGTTACTGCCACTTTGCCCAGTGTGAAAATACAAGCTGGTATGTGCATTACCTGCTGTCTTTTTACTATTACATAATGTTTAACAACACTTTCTTCACAGCTTCAGTTAATAAAGAGAAAGACCAGATTGTTCCTGTCCAGTCCCAGAATTACCCAGAAGTTTCAAAAGTGCATCGCATGCTGGAAGGACACCCACCCCCTGAGTCAGGTGGGCTTTGTAGACCATGCTCGCAAACATTTAAAAGTTATCCCAGAGAAAAGATAATATAACAAATAATTATTAAAAAAAAAAACTTATAAAAAACTTATAAAAAATAATTTAATTTCTTTTTAATTTTTCATTAATTTTTTGCTAAAAAAATAAGTATTTTTGTATTTAAGAATTTAACCAATCACATTTCAGCCATCATTTGTTACCATGCAGGTGAAAGTCAAATAATCCCGCTCCAGCTTCGGATCATTTGCAGGCTTTATCACTATAGAATACATCACACAGACGTGGTTTGTCAATTTGATTTAAAATGGTTTTAATAACCATAAATACGTTTTTTTTTTTTTGGCGCGGGTTGATTTTTAGATGGTCTAGCTGTGAAATGCACTGCCCTCCACTGGATGTATGTATGCAATGTGAAACTAGTCTTGTCCTAGTCCAGTCATTTACTGCAAGTCTTGCCTCTATCTATTTGGGATCATTGTGTCTGTTTGTTATGCTCTTTTGGAAAAGCGTTTTGTATTGTTGGATTGGTGATGCTTTTTGTTTTACACTTTATAATAAAAGTCCTGCAGCCTTCAAGCTGCACTTGGGTTCATATCTCTTCCACACGTTCAGAAGATGGATGCACGGATCTGCACACGTTTTTTTAGGACCTGCACGTTTTCCGTTTATGCAACAGAGCTTTTTCTTACACATTATGTTGTTTACTGTGCTACTGTAATAGAAGGGACAGAATCGGTCTGCTGATTCAAGAATCAATACTGTATTACTACATAGATGTATAGATGTACTCTTCACACTGGATGTGTGTGTTTGCTCAGGTGCCATCCTGCCACTGGCGTTGGGTTTGATCATCAGCTTCCTGCTGGTGCTGATGGTGGGCTGCAGGCTGCATCTCATACGGCGCAGACTGAAGAAAGCGCTTCCTCTCACCACAGAGGAGTCGGATTACCTCATCAATGGCATGTATCTGTAGCTCTTTTAGGTAAAACACACGAGATGTCAAAAGCAAGTCAATGGTTTACTCCCGCGACCAGGAATTGTTCCAATTTTACCTGTAATCGTTTACATTCGGAGATTGTAGTCCTACAAAATCACTAATTTCCCTCCTAAACTTGTGAAGATATCAATCCTGGTTTTGAATTTAAACCAGAGGATTTATTGTTCTTCAATATCATTCACATAATTTAATGTACATTATTTATTTTTGTTAAAGTCTTATTTTAAGTACAGTCTTTAGTTTCAAATCATGACGAACATCGCAATTGTTTTTGATGACTTTCTGTGGTTCAGTTAAAATATTTTATGTAATTTTCTTTTACAATCAAAATCACAAATGTAAAAAATTCAGATTCTTCTTATTTAGATGTATATTATATTCTGCACATAATTGTGGCCTGTGTATTTGACTGTAATAGTACATAAGAATTTCAAGCTGTAAAATATATTTTTCTCAAATTTTTCTATGTTTCTTTCTGTCAAGAGAATATGGCGTCCCGCAGTCTGAATGTGAACGTAATTGTCTGCAGTTTCCACTCACAGTGTTATGAAACAGTTGTTCAAATCATTGTGTGTATGAAATCATCCAATGTGTATTTATATTTACCAAAAGATAAGAGCAATCTGAACTGTCATGAATTATTAAACCAAAGTGCAATCACTATTATCAAGTTTCAGAGAAGTGTTTGCGTTCACTAGTGATCATATAAAAAGAAAACCAGGAATGGCTTTCAACCTTAAAGCATGAACTGTACATCACAGACTAGTACAGTAAAAAAATACATTTTACATATTATTACAAATACATACTTTTTTCTGTATTTTACTGTAATTGAAATACATTTTTAATCTGTTCCACTTTGAACCAACTTGTTTTATGAAAAGAAACCAAGAAGTTAATGCAAATATGTACTGTATCTCTGAAGAGCAAAGAGATGCTTAGACGTGATGTATCAGTGAATAATGCTTTAATGAAAGGCTGAACTTCACACAGAGTCCAACCACATACTGCTTTAGATGAGTTGCGTGAACAATCCAACTGACTGTAATACTGAAGTTGTCACAAGAAATGGCCACCAAAAAAAAGCCAACTCCAAGCATTGAAAAAATAGCACAAAGCTCAAGTCCTTTATAAATAAAAGATTCTGATAGATGCATCCATCTTTACCAACAGTCAGGCTGTCACAGGTATGAAAAGCATATTTATACAGCCCCAGCTCCAAGAAGTCCAGACAACTGCAGGTATAGGTGTTTGTGTGTGTGTGTGTGTGTGTGTGTGTGTGTGCGTGTGTGTGTGTGTGTGTGTGTGTGTGGGTGTGGGTGTGTGATACGTAGGTGTTGCCCAACCATCCTTTCAAAGTTCATCCCTGAAACAAACAGAATAACAAAATTACCATGTTTATTAATGTATACAGGATTTGTCATTAAGTGTAAAGGGTTTTCTACCATGTTTCCCCAAAAATATGAGTAGGTCTTATATTCAGTAGGCCACCATTTAATACAGAAAATGAAATTGTTGGATCAAATTTGCGTTGGAATAAATCCATCGCCATGACATAACCAACACAATTCCCATTGTGATATAAACGCACGCGCGCGCGCACACACACACACACACACTGCTTAAAATGAATATAAAAATTCAGAAACATTTTTTACAAAAGACATATTTTCGAGGCAACATGGTAGACGAACACTACAAATTATGCACAAACCCATGCAATAATCAGTTTAATAGCAAATTATTCAGTGTAAAATAAGGCTGTGTTCACACATGTTTTTCAGCATCTGGCCCTTGAAAAAAATTGACAATGTCTACCAATATTCCGTCATGTGATTTTTTGCTTTGATTTGTCTTGAAACATCAGATTTTTGTGAGGGAATATGTGATGGCCATGATTTTAATACAAAATCAAAAATAAATATTACATGATATAAATGTGGAATAAGCCAACTCTGTGGAATCAATTCAGTATTTGATATATAATAATATAAACATATAACAATATGTACTGTAGTCAATGTTTTACTATTAATACAAATGTTGGCAATGTTTGTTAGACCTGAATTTGTTTAAAACTGAAAAATTAAATTTCCATCAGCTCAAAGATTTGAAAAGAGGAATTTATATTGACTATTTAAAACCGAAGAACTAAATTTCCATCAGCTCAAAGATTTAAAAAGAACAAGTTAAGCGGACCCGACGTGTGAACAAAGCCGCAAAGACTTGTCACACCAAAACATGATTTCATGCCGCTGAATGTCAAAGTTGATCTGGGAAAAGTCCAACTCAAGCACATTCCAGCAGTTAATGAAAGGCTGAAAGTGTAAACTTAAAAACAAAATAACTGGTTAAGATCTAGACCAAAATCAGTGCAGTTTTAGTCACGGCGTGGAGCAGCAGAAAGGATGACAAGCACAAGCGCATCCTCTGCCTGCTCCGGACCGCATCCCTTCACCTGTGCCCTAGGAGACAGAGAGGACAGAGGACAGGAATTCACTTCCACCTGGACCACTGCTTGTCTTTGTCTGTTAAAGGCACGTATATCACGCCCATCAGTGGCTTCATTTTGGTACTTCCATCTTCCAACTTGTCGTACTGTTCCAGCATCTGGTTTCCTCCGGCCGGACCAACCGGCAGAATCAGACGTCCACCTGGCTTTAGCTGCTCCAACAGCTGTACATGGAAATAGAAAATCACTTTTGTCAGCCTGACATAAGAACCAGCCACTTACAGACAATGAGAAATTACAATTATTCTTTGAAACGGACAATTAGTGACTGCGCAAACAACCCCTTTTGGTTCTATACTTTTATATACAAAAAAACAAACATATAGATATGCATCTGTACAAAAACACATTTTTATGCACAGAACACTGAGCTGTCACTTTTGAGAAGAATATTTGGTGTACTTCTAATTTATATACCATTTAAAATCAATTTATTAAATGATAAATGCGCATTCAATTTTTGTTTTCCTTAAAAAATATTAAGATGTACATTTTGCAACAGAACATCAGTGACTGTGATTGTCACATCACAATTCTTTTCACGATTTTTTTTTTTGGACATTTTATTTTTTTCAATATTCAACCATGTTCAGGTTGTCAAACAGCAATATAATAACAACACATATTACTTATAATACTTTAAATTTAAATATATGGTATAAAACATAATGTAATTGAAAAGTAATGTTGTAAAGAAAAAAATATCACCATTAAACTTAACTGTACATACTGTTCATTGGAACGTTTATTTTTGAGGACAAAATTATTAGCTCTGTTTAAAAGAACTTTTGAAATGATTAACACTGATTCAAACTTTTCAAACAATGAATATTTTGTAGGCGGGGTTGTAATATAATAAAAAATGTTTTTGTAATAATTTTGTCCTCAACTGTAGATGTTTGCTACAGAAAAAAAAATCCTTTTTTTAGGTAGTAAAAGTAGGAGTAGATAGCAGACTTTACTTTTCCATTGTGTTTCCTCACTCATTCTCACTGTTTATTTTCTGTTTTTTTAAACTCGACTGCTGCTAGAGTAGACTAACATACACTGTCTATAGCGCAGGTAATTAGCGAGTGTGACTGCGCAGGTGGACGTCACATGCGTCTGGCGTCATCACGCCCAAGACAGGCGCCCTAAGTAGTCGTGCAAGATCATCTTTCCTTTATAAAACGGTATTTAAATGATCGCGAGTTTTGCCCAATGCGCGCGCGAGCGGCCTGACAGAAACCACTGGTCGTAGATCAGAGAGTTCGCGTGCAGCTCTATTTCACAATGATTTATTCTGCAGACGTTTTTTTAGCTGCTTTTAACTTTTCAACAGTGCAAATAAAGACCGAAGATTTGCATAGGAACATTACATCAGTTTATCAATTTTAATATTGAATCTTTTAATCAATCTAAGTCATTAAAAAATAAGCTTTGCCTCAAGTCTTTGCCTGTTATTTATTTACCCAAAAGTATGTTATGAGTCTTCCCTCTAGCAATGGGATTATTATTGTATAAATTACAATTAGTCATAATTAAAGCAAACAAGCGACTGAACATGCAGCTTTTCACATTACAAACAGTAATACTAGGGCAACACAACATGCATTTGCAATCCTTCGCATTACTTGATTCAGTTTTAAATGTAAACTTGCATTTAGTTTTAATTTTAGCGACTGATTATCAGACAGCATCTTTCTCACACACACGCAGCTGCTTCTATATTTAGCAAGTAAAGTGACCTTTGACCTCACATTTGCCAAGTTAGAGTTTAGACTGCAGAAAGAATTTTATATAGTGATGTTCCAAATCCACACAGAGTTTAGTAATAAATCATTCTACAGGGTTTGACATGTGAGATTTCATGTCCGGTTACTCTTTTTACCAGGTTCTGTACAATATCTGTTGAGTCATGTGATACAGAAACATTTATTTAAGGTAGGGATGCACCGAAATTAAAATTCTTGGCCGAAACCGAAAACCGAAAAAGAGGAAATCCTGGCCGAATACCGAAACACCAAAATAATTGCATTTATTGCTATGATGGTGTACTAACTTTACTAAAACTAAGGCATTGCAATTGCATACATTAATAATGAAGTTTCAAAGAATACATGGAACAAAATGTGTTACAAATATGCAAATATTTATCAAGTATAATGCAACCCTCAAGACAAGAGTATAAAATATACCGTAATTCAAACTAAAATGTTTAACCTGACCTACTGGCCTGCTGAAATGTGAAATTAAATGTTCCTCCATTAAAAATTGCATTTAAGTTTAAAGTGCATTCAGAACAAGTGCAAAGGATACAACATTTTCTCTGCAGGTCTTAATAATAGTTTAAATAGGTCGATGTTAAGCTTGTCATCTGACTGACGTTTCAGAAAGATTTGAAACTGTATTTAAATAAGGCCAGTGGATAAAACATGTACATCTTGCAGAAATATACAATCTGTCACATATAAAGTAGCCCAAAACAAAATAGCCTCTTAGTATTATTAGAGGTACTTAATAACATATAACGAGGGTGCAAACCCTTCATCTGGTGCTGAGAGATGAGTCTGTTTTCTGCGCTTCTGCTCCGTCTTGGTCTTTACGCCGGTTCTGTGCTTCTATCCTGCCATTTCTCTGCTTTAACTCCTCATCTAAATACTGCTCTTTATAATGCAGATCAAGTACAGTTGCGATGAAGTGCGGAGGATGCAAACATATTTCTACGAATTGTGCGCTGACAGACTCTAAGCGCGGACTTTTCATAGTTTTTACTGTGGTATTTATGCGCTTTAGAGCTGCGATAAAAGGATAAGCGTCCGCTACAGATGCCTCAGATGAGCTGATCACTTTAGTTTGCTGCTCAAACGGAGTAAAAAGAGAGAGAATGTTCTCCATTAAGAGCCACTGGTGTGAAGTGAATGTCGCGGGGAGCTTGTGATCTGCTGTTCTATATGCCGCCAATGCTCGTGCGCAACTCTCTCGGTCTCTGCTTACGTCATCAACTTTCGGCCATGTTGTTTCAGTGATAAGAGTGTTTCGGCCGAAGACCGAAAATGCACTTTTTGGCCATTTTCGGCCGAAAATTTTCGGTGCCTGAATATTCGCTACATCCCTAATTTAAGGGCTTATTTATCAAGGGAAAAAAAGCAGAATTTCACTGCATTATAAAAGCGAAAAATCTGAATTTTAGTTATAATAAAATAAGAGTATGCCTTAAAATAAATAACTAAATGGCTCATTTTAAGTCTTTGTAACAATGATCTCACGAAATCCCTGAACATGTATTATGAACTTATTTTAAAACAATTATATAATATATTTTATATTGTTTTTTTAAATGTGTATGTTTCATGGAAAACCTACCGCTTGTGGGACTGTTGGGGCTGCAGCTCCGACATGTATGGCATCATACGGTGCCTCATCGAGGAAGCCCATCCGTCCGTCTCCGACTGCGCACACACACAACCACAGACATTCGACAAAAAAAACCTGATCTCATGTACGTCAGCAAATAGAAAACGGCCGCCACTAATACAGCCCGGGATAATTCATAACATTTACATATGTATATTACCTGAAATAATGTCAAGACACTATGAAGTGCACAACTATTATCTAATAATTCTTTGAGTGATTCGTTGATTATATCATGAGGTTTACCAGGGTTTTGGACTACATGGTATATTTAAGATCCTAAAAAAGTTTTAAATGTTGACTATGCCTTAGAAGCTTAAAAAAACATGTACCTTGAATGTGGGAAAAAAAGGAAAAATAGATTTGTTCATGCACCTTATAGTCACAAGGCTTTATATTCTCAGTCCTTCACATAGGACAGTTCTGAACAATAATTGAACAAATTTGTCTTAATGACAAATAAATGATTTTTCTAGAATGCCTGTGTGGTTTGCTTTTGTAACTAGCAACATTTTCTGACTCTCGCTTGACTTAAATGTGTTATTTTGTGAAAATTATGCAGTAGAAAGGGTGTATAAAGATTATTTCATCATGCTGAACAAGACTCAAACCTCCAAACCAAAATAAAAAAAAATTGGTTTAGTTAATTGCGATTAAGTCACCATTTTAACTGCAAACTGAGAATATTAGGGAATGGGAATATTTTCTCTCTAGGTTTACTTTTCTTTCTGATATTCACAGCTCACAATATTTATTAGATTACAGTATGTGTTCTGTTAATTTTTTACTTGCTTTATGACAGACTGCAACTTCCCGAAATGCATTTTCGAATTACCTTGAACTTGAAAATGGAACATTAAGAGTTAATATTGATTCAGTCACTAAAATACAGCCATTAATTAAGTCTCCATTATATTTCAAACGTGTAATACAGACATACCAGTGAGTTTTATCCTTCCTGATGAGATCAAACCAGGGTCGTCTTTCTTTACATTAGTTATAGAGTCATCTACCAGCTCCTTTATATGATCGATGCCGATCACCTTTCCTGTTGGTCCCACCTGCGGCACAAAGAAATTCTCCACATTAAGCGCAGAAACAACTGCTATTCAGGGTACATCAGATGATGGACACTTCAGGAACATGACTAAAAGAAGTTGATTTCAAGTCCCAGACCAATGCAAAGCCGCTTTACAGAATTAGGAAATAAAAAAAAAAAGTTCCTTCAATGAACCGTTTTAAACATTACTGGGGTCGATAATATAAATGGCCCAGTGGCCCGAAAAGTACTTTTAAAACCATCCGGACCACCAGACTGGTCCAACTGCTGGCCCGATGGGGCCAGTACAAAAAGTATCGATTTAAAAAAAAAATTCTCATTATTTACTTGTGGTTCTATTTTCAATTTCTATTTAATCATCTCGCTTGCTGACCGACACTAGCACGGACGTTACGTGATCCTGAGTCCCGACAAACTTATAGAAGCAGCGGTTTATTCGCTCCGCCTCCGGCGTTGTGCTCGCCACACTCGCGGCTATACGCGCGACCTGCCCAACAAAGTAACGTTCAAGAAGCAACGTCCTGGAGCTAGTTAAATGCTCAAACCGCTAGTTAAATCTGGGCATCAAAAACGTAAATCAAGATTACATAAAGCAGAAAAACGACTAAAAGGAAGGTTTGTTAAATCACAACGCATTTATGTATAATGCTAACGCGACTTTCTATATACCTTTCACGACTGTGAAACAACGACACACTTTACTATTAAACCAACGCATAATGGCCAAACTACTATCCTGAAAATTACAAGAACATCTGAAGCAAGATGCAGCTTAACACGCATCCTCAGCACACAAGTTCCTAAACATTTCTCCAAGTTTTTAAATGTCTTAGACGAATGAAGTTCTTTATTTGATGTAATTTTTCATGGTCTTTAACTCCAAGAATGTCTGGATACTTTTATCAGTTTAAATTAAATGTTTATTTAACATTTAAATTTAAATATCTTTTTGTATTTCCATTTTTTGTTGTTGCATCAAATTGATTTCAAAACGTTTTTATTGCAATTTTGTAAGGTCAAAGGTTTTTGCCGTTTAAATCACTGTGGTAGGAGTGAGTAAAAACACTTTAATATGGCACTTTGATTAAGTCACTACTGTGATGCTGCTTTTTGCTTGTTTTATTTGTAACAAATTACATTATTGGCGTTGGCATTATGATTGTTGCAGACAGATTAATTCTGAACAAACAAAGCAAACCAGACAATGTAGGGGAACTATGACAAAGCTGCCAAAAACACTTAAATAGTGCTAGCTTCACAAGATTAGACCGAATAGTTTTCCATCTGATGATAGAAACACCAGATCATTGGTTCGATTGTCTGGGAAAAACTGTACAATTTTGACTAATCTTGACGAATTTTAAATGACATCTAAGTTGCTTTAGATAGAAGCATCTGATTAACAGTATACAATTTTTAAAAACGGTGCGATTTTTTGGACCAATGCACGATGAGTCGACCTGGGCCAGTAGTTTTGATTGTCGGGCCAGTGAACTTCAAAAATTACTACCCCAGAGAGCCAGTGGCAAATTTCTCTTATTGTCTACCCCTGCATTATAATCATTAATATACAGCAGAAACTGGCATTTCTCACTAATGAATAGAATATTTCATCTTTATGCTAGAACAATGTGCAAAAGTGGACTTCCTCCAGGAAAATCATCCAGGTGAAATCATCCAGGTGTGGATGAGTGTGTCTGTGTATTCTGCTCTATAATTGGTTACCATTGCCCGCCTTCTGGTCCAGAGTAACTGTGATTGGTTCCCATGAAAAAAGGTTCCCAAAAAGGTTATAAAGCAGGAGAATTCACTATTCAAAATAGTTAATGCACATTAAAATGCAATATAAAATATTTCAAAAACAATAGAAGTGGTGGATAAGAAGCCTTATAACAAAAATACAAAAGATAAAATGAAAAAACACAGTGTTTAATTTTTGGTGAAAGAGATCGAGCATTTTACACACAGAGCTTCACTTGGTTTTCCATAATGTATTTATAATCTGAGAACTTTTGACTGGTATCTTACTTTAATGCTAAAGTTTGAGTGTGAAGCTGACTGGTTGAGGTAACCTCACTATCCTGTGACCCACCACCAGAACCATGACAATAACACCATGTTCTTCACTCACCATTCTAGCAAAGCAGACTGACAGAATTCCAGAGCCGGAGCCGACGTCCAGGGCCTTTGCTCCCTCATATAGGTGATCGTGGAGAAGTTCCAGTGCGTACGCGTGCTACAACACACACTTCGTCATCACAGTCAGCCAATAATATGCAGTCTTATAAACTTACCATGTGTGGTGCACTGATTGTTGCTTGATAACCTACAGAAAAAATATTTATTATGATTATTTTATTATTATTATTAAATTATTACATTATTATTATTTTTCCCAAAAAGAAACCACAGCCTATTGATAGCATTAAATAGAAGAAAGCTTAAAACAGAGCTTTACATACAGATTTTAGTAATAATTACACTTCAAATAAGTGAAGTGCGTAGACACAATGATGCCCCCCAAACCCACACACAGGAGCAGTGGGCAGCCTTAAGACTTTTTTTTTTCTTTTCACATATACCGGTATATGAAAATCACTTTGATATAATGAAAGTTGCGAATCGGGACTAACCTATAGACTGTGGTGAATCCATGTATGGATTACATCTGGAGAAATGTGCTCGGTCTGTGGCCAACATAACCTCATACACACGATCTGACTTGATGATGCCATTTTCTGAAAAAGAAAAAAAAAATAGACATTTATTTTCAACATATTATACATTTTATTGTAGTACATAGTTATTGCTATGGACTACAATTTTTAAAATGACACTTGGTTTTCAGTCCCATTGAGATTGACATAACATCCACTAAAGGTTTTGAATCAGGTCTCACACATTGATGTCTAACAGTTGGTATCAAGTGTGGAAGCATCCATCTTTCCCTTATAAGCTCCACTAAATATAACACACTGACCACTTAACCTCAGACTAAAGCCAAGCGTTCAGGGTTCCATGGCAGAGAGTATTATTAGTCTGTGGGTAAAGGCATCAGTTATTAGCTTAGATAGACACAGAATATGATGGCAACATAATTATTTAAATGAGAAAAAAACATAGTTCAAATATTTGTTTGCGTACCAACAATAAGCTAAACATTGTTCTTGGAAAAACATATGGAAATGTAAGTCTGTAAGAATTAAAGCGGGCATTTTGGTTATATACGCATATCTAAGCATATTGAGCAAATTCAATGTATATTGATTCCATTACTAACACAGTACAGAATAAAATTAAAAAAAAGAAAAATGCAAAACTACTTGTTTTTAACTTTCAACACGAGTTGGGTGCTAAATAAAAGCTTCAGTCATTCTTCATTGTCTTTTCTGTTCATCAACACTGAATCTAGATATATTTCGCATTGGTTTTAAAATTACAAAGAACAATATACGTATAGAAAATAAATAAACAGAAAACAAAACGAATGCTATTGTTACTAAACACATGCAAGATTCATTAGAATGGCGACTGCGAATGCAAACATTTGTGTTTTACGCATACACGAATTATACAAAAGAGTAATACATAACGTATCGTCTTATATAATTATATATAAATAACAGATAACGTTACAGATAACGTATGTGACAACCCAGCAGAGCATCGGCATGTGTTCACGTAGTGGCCAGCGCACGCCGCACTCCTAGCAACAAGCTAACGATAACGACGCGTCGATTAGAATAACGAACGAAAAAAGTTTGACGCAGTCGTCTGAAATGACAGAAGCGGAACGAATATCAAGTCGCGCGTTTATCGCCCGCGTCAGCGCAAACGCGTCAAACCCAAAGCTCGTGCACAGACGGGACTGACTGCGCTTGAGTAAACAAGCCCGATTTGCTCAGCAACGCAGTGCCTGTGTAGCAGCATTTGGCTCTTATATTGACGCGGAGCGGGATGGACTCACTGCGGAGGTTGGTGACGAGCTCTGCGTGGCTCGCTCCTCCGGATTTCCAGGCCATTATTAAACAAACTCTGCGGATCAGATAGAGTGCGGCTGTCAGCGCCGCGCCTGCGCACACCGCTCTTCCGACAACCGTTACCACTTCCAGCACGGATACGACGTCATTAGACATGACAGTGTCCCGCAGCACTGTTAACGGTTCATTCTATGTGACAAAGTTCTCCAGATTATTCCCGGCCGTGTGGCTTTATCTGGATTGGGATTTTCTCTGGGATCGTACGCTATAGTGTTTGCTTGTGCGCCGCCAGCAGGAGAAAAGCACGCACGCGTTATTGCGTGACGTAAGACTCGATCAAGGCAGAATTGTTTCTTTTATTAAACAACTTTACAGATCTTATGTAGCTTTCTTTTTTGCGCAAGTTGCATTTTATAACAACACAGTTTTGTATGTATAAAAATACTACTACCTATTTTTAAAGAAGAAACTACCTATTAAAAAGAAAAAGAAAAACGGCTTGAGAGAAAGAAAAGATAAATGGTTACATTTATTTCTCATTTGTTGTACTAACATAAATATATGTATTTATACATTTATTTTTACTAATGCATTTCCGCATTTATTAATACAAAAGTACATTTATTTCCTTTGTCATTAATATTTGATTTTGGCGGTTTTGGTCCTCCATATATTTTAAGTATACAAACCAGAGGAGCTGTTTAGTAATTGATACATATAATTTTTGAATACATATTTTTTAGTATGGTAAAGATTTTAAGAGGATTATAAGGATTTTATTAGTATGGTAAAGCACAGTAAAAGTAAAAATAACTAATGGGCTTCACAATTGTTTACTAAATTATGCTGTGTTATTTGTGTTTGTTTATGTATAGATGTGTTTATACAGGGTATACTGTATACGTATATATTTTACCTTTATATAAAGGTAAAGGAAAACGAGCAAAAGATAAAGGTATGCAACAGCATTCTCTTTATATTTACAGCATTCATATCATCCACATGGACTATAAAAAAGTGTTCCATACGGAGAAAAAATGTATACACAAATACAACGAACTTGGGAATCATGGAAACTCCAAAAAGGAAATTCTGCCCGATGATGAAGGCCCCCTCGATGACAACCTTGACCAGGTAGATGTTGAGCAGGATCCCCTTATTCACCACTTTGCTAGGGTTGGGGTGTTTCAGTTCTTGCCTCCATTTGTTCTCCTGGTGAATATCTTCCACCACGTAACTCAGGTACATGGAGCAGAGACAAAGAACATCTGCATCACCCAGTAAAACACGCGTGAGATGGAAAATTCCAGTTGTAGCACTGGTCCTCACAGCCTGGTATGTTGGTGTTGCAGACCGTCTGAGATCTCTCGTCTTCCCACAGGGTCTTCACTCCAACCCACAGAACCAGGATCCTGATGAAGATGACGTTCATCCAGATCTTGCCCACCACGGTGAGCAAGAGGGACTGAACTTTATCCAGGAACCGCGAGTCGCCCATGATGCAGCTGGTGATGCCTTGATGCCTTTCTTCTGAAACGTACATTAGAAACATATTTTATGGCAGAGCTAAACATTATAGGATTTATATCTTGTTTTTATTATTATTATATGTTGTTTTTCTGACAAGAGTTATCATTTTTACTAGATGTGGAGATGGTGAAAGGAGTCATTTACGTTGTTTATGTTTTACTTGTTTACGTTTACATAGCAACTGTACTTCGCCACAGAGAAATAACTTGATTAACTTGAACAAATTACACGCAGTTTATGCAAATAACGAAACTAGAAACGTTTTATTGTCACACCACCTCAGCTGTGGTGGGTGAAAAGATTTTTGTCCAAGCATCAGATTTTAAAGACTATAATGGCTTGCTTCTTAAAGGTTTCAGCGTTCTCATCTTTTTGGATTTTTCACAAAACGTACATTGAAGAACAGCCACGCGCAAAAACAGAAGAACGCGTTAGCCTATACTGCTTATGTTTGCTAATGTAAGCTATTGCTAAATCTTAGTAAGAAGAACCCCACATGCCCCCCGAGCGCCGCACTGTGTGGCTGCCCACTGCTCCGAGTTCGTGTCTGATCGGATGGGTTAAATGCAGAGAAAAAATGTCCCCACTGAGGGTCTAATAAAGGTTTAATTATTATTATTATTATTATTATTCATATAAGGTTGTTCTGGTGCTTATAATAATAACACCAATAACACCAACAACAACAACAACAATAACAATAATAATAATAATAAAGTTACATTTGAAACTTAGTGTAATCAACTCCTTTTTTGTAACAACGCTATTTGTTCAACGCTATTCAACACTGGAGTTTACTTTGGTACCGAACTTTAATATGTGGCTATTGTTTCAAATACGGTAATGTTTTGTTTTTTGTGTTTTACAATATAACCGCTACTGACATGTCTACTGAGATGTCTTACAACAGGAAGTACGTATATTTTTGTACTATGTAAAATTCAAGATTTACAATAATAATAATAATAATAATAATAATAATAATAATAATAATGAGTATTTGTAAGGCGCTTTTCACAGATTAACTGTCTCAAAGCGCACATGTAAATATGTAAGGGAAATGTTGCTTTTTATTCAATTTGTCATCTGGATTGTTGGTGTTAACTAAGTGGCTGCGGTTATGACAAGACAAAGACAAAGACCAGTGAGCAAGCACATACGCAACAGCGGCCAGGTAAAAAAACCTCTTTAACGATGAAAAACCCTGGGGAGAACCCGGCTCACTGGTGCCAGTCTCCTCCGGCATTCTAACACTACAAAATCAGTGCGTTGGTTGTTCCGCGTCATTTAATGATGATTCAGGAACGATGTTTCCCTCCTCAGTGGGGAAAGAGGCGGCTCCACTTCTCCACGCCAACAGCGTCATCAGGTCCACAGAGGTCCAGGAAGCACCACTGATGATTCCGAAACTCCTAGGAGATTCCGGTCGTACGACACTTGGCGCTCAGGAGAGGAGGGGAGAGAAAAAAATAAATAAATAAAAAAATACAAGGCAATTAGAATAGCTTCAAGTACTGTAGATTTTGAACAATTTTCTGAAGGTGCAGGTGTAATTCGGTTCCGAGCACTAACTAGGCAGCCTTTCTATACGATATATTAATATTTTCTGTAAGTTATTATAACAGGTCAATATATGTTTCGTTAAAGAGATGCGTCTTCAGTCTAGACTTAAATTGACTCACTGATTCTGAGTCTCGAATTGGACTAGGCAGAGCATTCCATAGTTTGGGTGCTAAGTATGAAAAGGATCTCCCCCCCTGGTAGATTTTAGAGATTCGCTGTATTATAAGCTGGCCGGAGTTTTGAGAGCGCAGCAGTCGTGTAGGCTCGTAGTAAGTGATGAGCTCACTTAGATATAGAGGAGCTAAACCGTTTAGTGCTTTATAAGTGATTAAGAGAATTTTAAACTGGATGCGATATTTAACAGGTAACTAGTGTAGCGACATTAACACTGGACTAATATGGCTAAATTTTTTTGTTCTGGTGAGTAATCTAGCAGCTGCATTCTGAACCAACTGAAGTTTATCTATTAGTTTAGCAGGAGAACCTCCCAGAAGACCATTACAGTAATCTAACCGTGATGTCATAAACGCATGTATCAGTTTTTCTGCATCCGGTCGGGAGAGCATGTGACGCAGCTTTGAGACATTCCTGAGGTGAAAAAAGGCAGTTTTACAGACGTTGTGCACGTGACTTTCAAAAGAGAGTTTGCTATCTAAAATGACACCTAAGCTTTTCACTTTAGGTGAGGATGAGATTTCAAGCCCGTTAAGATTCATACTGTATTCGGGTGCATCAGACTTTAAGTTTGAGTCAACAAGTAATAATTCGGTTTGATCTGAGTTCAGCATGAGGAAAATTACTTGTCATCCAATCACTAATGTCGCTGAAGCAATCTAATATATTTGCAAATTTTGAGATTTCATTAGGCCGTGCCGAAATATAAATTTGCGTGTCATCTGCGTAACAGTGGAAGCTATGACCATGCTTTCTGATTATGTACCCTAGTGGAAGCATATAAAGTGCAAATAGGATTGGGCCGAGCACGGAGCCTTGTGGAACTCCATATTTAACACTAAATCTGGGTGATGAGACTCCATTTACATGGACGAAATGAGAGCGATCAGACAGATAGGACCTAAACCACTCTAATGCATGTCCAGAAATACCAACGTAATGATCAAGTCTATGTATTAAAATGTCATGGTCAACAGTGTCGAAAGCAGCACTAAGATCTAACAGAACTAAGAGTGTTCCCTTTATCTGATGCCATTAGAAGATCGTTGGTGACTCAGATTAGTGCCGTTTCTGTGCTGTGGTGCGATCTAAAGCCGGATTGAAATTTTTCAAATCTATCTTTTCTTGTTTGAGGCCTTGGAAAGCCTTTCAAAAGTTCCCGGCACCCTTATAAGGAAATAGATATTTAAAATCTCCGTAGCTTTTTTATTATTATTTATTTATTTGTTTCATTTCGAGAGTTTGCATGCGACAACACCTTATACCTAGTCTAGATGATATGAGAATACTGTTTACACTGATTCTGCCTTAATAAAAAAAATAGTATTACGATACCAATATGTAATTGTGACAAGTTTTAATGTATTCAAGTAGTTACAGTGTTACACTGTGATACAAGACAAACACACAAATAGACCACAGTGCACCATGCATGTATACTCATTGTGAAACTTGTGATTGATGCTTGGAACACAAACTCTTGATATCAGGTCTTACTGTTGACAATGCCACCTGCATATTGTCCTCAAGTGAAAGAAGCCTATTTCGTTGTTTGGATTTTATTGTAGCCATGGCAGAAAATGCCTGCTCGCACAGATACGATGTGGAGAAGGGCAAAAGTAGAGAAATAGCTTTCTGACCCAAATTAGGATATTCCCCCAATGTTGCATGCCAAAAAGCTGCCAGTGTCACGTCACTCTTCTCAAATTTTACTTTCAGTGTTGAATCAGCAGACATATCAAGAAATTTGTCACGTTCTATTGCCGTGAAGTCCAGCTCTTCAGCCATGTCAGCCAGTTCGAAGGGTGATACAATCCATTCTAGTTTTTCTGTAGACAGCGATGGAAAATACTTATCAACTGCTTCTCTCAGCTGTTCCAAGTGATTAAGAATCAGATTTTTTACAGTTCCAAAGCAGTTATATCCTGCTTGTTGAAGAGAAGGGAAGTTTGACACATCGTCTTTCTGAACAGCCGACTTCCATGATTTCAGCTTTCTCTGGAAACCTTTCATCTTGTTAACTGATGTTACAATTCCCTCAAGTCTTCCTTGCATTGAGAGATTTAGTTCATTCAGCTTCATGAAAATGTCTGCCAAATATGACAGCTTCAAACACCAAGTATGATTTTCAAGCAGCTTTATGATATCATGTCTTTCCTCTCGGAAAAACGCTTTTAATTCTTCTTTGAGTTCAAGAACGCGGTTCAGTACACGACCTCTTGATAACCACCTTATGTCAGTATGCAAAATCAGTGAAATATGATTTGCACCCATTTCTTGACACATCTTTTGAAAAACTATATTTTGCAGTGGCCTCAATTTGATTAAATTAACCATCTTGACCGCCTGGTTTAAAACCTCAGTTAACTCTTCTCCACACGTCTTGGCTACCAAAGCCTCTCTGTGTAGGAAGCAGTGAGTTGTAGTTATAGATGGATTTTCTTTCAATGCCCTGGTGATAAAGCCTTTGTACTTCCCTATCATTGACGGTGCACCATCAGTACATATGCCACAACAGTAATTCCATGAAAGACGGTACGAATTTACAGATGCAAAGATATCTTCTCCAGTAGTTGTAGTCTGTAACTCTTTGCAAAACATAAACTGTTCCACAATATCCTTGTCAATGAATTTGCAAAACCCAAGCAGTTGGCATTTTCCAGCTATGTCAGTTGCATCTACCTGCAATGCAAAAATTTTTTTCGATTTTATCTGCTTCACAACTTCTTCATTAATATCTGTTGACATTTCAGATATCCTACGGCTGATTGTGCTGTTGGAAAGAGGTACTTTCGAAATCTGTTCCTGAGCTTCTTAGCCAAGCATTGTTTCTACAATTATGTTGCAGGCAGGGCCAATTATTTCTTCACCAGTTGTATGTGGCTTCATTTTCTTTGCTATCAGCTCTGCTACTCTGAAGGAAGCTTCAAGAGCAGTGTCAGCTACTGTTACCCTCTTGACCATTTTAGTAGCCGCCTTACTTTGCCCTTCTGACATACGAGAAAAATATTCCATATCCTTCTGTGACACAAAAGGGTGTTTGCTATTGAGGTGCCGCTTGAGCTTACTAGGTACCATGGCCTCATTGCGGAGTGTAGCTCCACAAACTAAACACACAGGACGCGGATTATCTTCATCATTGTTTGAAGTAAAACCATATGCTAAATAGGCATCAATATATGTCCTTTTCTTCGAGAGAGATTCGTGTTTCCCCTTTTCGCAATTTGATTCAGATGGAGCAGGAACACCTTCAGTGTTTGACTTCGAAGCAGTACCAATACTGGAAGCCAACATTTGGTCTGGAGATTCATCCGCCTGTAGTTTTCGCTTCCTCACTACGAACTTATCCATCCTTCTTTTTCGACGCTGTCAGATAAAATGTATTCTCAAAAAAAGGAAAATCTCGGTAGTCACCTCCCTCCCTCCCCCTCTCCCGCCAAGAGAGAATGACGTTAGTATGGAATCAATTTAGTGCCAAAAACATTCGCGAGCGGGAAACCTCGAAGCGAGCAAGCGCAACTCGATTTAGCTTGAACCGAGCGCGCAACCTGTGAAGTGAGCGCCTGTTGTTCACAGGACAATGGCAGTGGGCTGCTCCACGACTGGTTCGCTTTGACCAATCTGAACAACAAGTAAAAATCGTGCCATAAAGATTTGTAGTTCACACGTTGCGGGCGCGCGCTCAGTTCAAGCAGCAGGCGCTCACTTCACAGGTTGTGCGCGCTCGGTTCAAGCTAAATCGAGTTGCGCTCGCTCGCTTCGAGGTTTCCCGCTCGCGAATCTTTTTAGCACTAAATTGATTCCATACGTTTCGCAATTTTTTTCCCTGAAAATTTGGCGGCACCCTCAAAGGATCTCACGGCACCCCTTAGTGCCGCGGCACACCGGTTGAGAACCACTGCAATAGGGTGTCAGAATGATACGTGTTTATACGTCTCATCCAACCACAATCATTTACCGTAGCCAGATGGCGCGATTTTGTCTAGATGTTTTTTTAGATTGATTCAACACGAAAATAAAACTAATCGTAACGAAATCGCAGTAACGCGGCTGGTTTATAAGAAGTAACGAATAGAAAGTATGGATATTTGCTTAAAAAAATAAGAAGTAGAAGTAGAAAGTGAGCGGAAAAATAAATACTCTAGAAAAGAAAATAGTAAGCCAAATTTCTACTTTATTAAGTCTGGTAAGTTGACACGCAAGTTCTGCACGTAAGTCATTCGTTTCGTCTTTTGCTGGTGAAGCGTTGTATTTTGGGACGCTGCTCTGAGCTGGAGGCGTGCAGCTATTGGCTCTGAGCTCCCGGTCTGCAGCTATTGGCTCTGAGCCAGAGGTGTGCAGCTATTGGCTCCGCCTGGTTTGCGTCTGCGCAAAATACTGTTTGTTATCTCCAACTTTATAGATATCTGCAAATGTGGTTGTGACAAATCAGACCTCAATTACAGATATCTGCAATTGGTATTCTGACTAGGTGAAATACATTTTAAGATATCTTCGAATACTATTAAAAAATGATAATTTAATTAAAATGCGCCTTGTCATGATGGGCGGGACAAGGGCAGGTGTCTGCTCCACGATTGGTTCGCTTTGACCAATCCGAGGAAGGCGTCAAGTTTGTCCCAAAAATCGATCAGACAAGAACTGAGCGTGTGTCGATTCTAATGCGAGCGGGAAGATACGTGTGTGAGCTTCTAGACGCACGCGCTCAAATCAAGCTGCGCTCGCTCAACTCACAGGTTGCGCTCGCGCAAATCGAGGTTTTTCGTACGCAAATCTTTTTGCCAGTAAATTTATCAGCCATTAGCCATGGGGAAATGTAAATTTAACAAAAACTTGTTACATAATCCTAATTTTGTAAAAAAAAAAAATTTTGCAAAAGATGTAAAACTTGGAACAATGGAAATAAGAGCTTTGGAGACCCACATGCAGTGTGAAACACAGGAAGCGGCTGCCGAAACCTGTCGGAAAACACCTGATTTCTCAGTTCTGCTTCGTCTCACCCACAACAATATCACAGAGCGCTGCTGCATTCCAAACGCTTGCATCTGAATCAGCTTCAGGTTTAACGTATTGTGAGATGTTTGCAAATTTATTATTAGAAAACTGGTCTTAAATTTCATTTTGAACGGTATTAAAAAGGTCTTAACAAGTCTTATATCTAACTTTTTGAAACCTGCAGATACCCTGTATTAAACAGAGCAAGACTTTTACAAATTTAAAGCTAGGTCTCTTAAACATCAGATCCTTAGCACAAAAATCCATTATCATAAACTAAATGATTTTGGATAAATAATAGTGTTACACTCTGTCCGCCCTGCTCGCCCGGACTCCACCCCTTGTCACGTCTCTCGTTTGTCGCGCACACCTGTCTTTAGTTATTTGTCAATCACCTGGCCTATTTAGTTCTCCTCAGTGTGTCTCCCTTTGTCTGTTGTCGTCAACAATCCCTCATGTGATCTACCAGACCCTCCGTGACCTACCTGTATCCATGTGATCTAGTAGTTTTCCTAGTGACGTTAGTTCCGAGGACTGTTCCAGTCAGCACGTGATCTCAGACTCTTCGGATTCCTGAGCTCTCTGTCGTCTCCTTGTTGTTCCCGTCCTTCGCTCCTGTGTTTACCTCCATTAAACCTCCTTGTTTCACCATCACTGTGTTTTGGAGTCTACGTCACTCACGCTCGTCACCAAGAGCGTGAGTTGTGACATATAGGGACTGCATAATATTAATAATAATAATAATAATGTGTTAGCGCTCACAGAGACATGGCTAAAGCCAGACACCTACACTAGCCTAAATAAATCAACTCATCCTAATTTCTCTTATGAACACCAGGCACGTTTAAAATTGAACGGGTGAGGCGTCGCTACCATCTATAATAATGATCTCAAAATGATTAAAAAAATCTAACTTTAAATTCTGCTGTTTTGAACTGTTAGTGAACTCATTGTGACAGTTTACAGACCGTGAAAGCACAATATTGACTTATAAGAATGAGTTCTGCTAGTAGTTGCCCAAATTCATTTATAGAGCAGATAAAGTGATTATTCTCGGCGATTTTAACATTCACCTAGATGATGTTAGTGACTCTCTAACTTGCTCTTTTAATAATATTCTAAATTCCATCTGCTTTAAGCAAAACGTTGATGGCTCCACTCATAAATGTAACGGACATTAGGTTTGATTCTTTTATACGTGTCACACTCTGTCCGTCATCGTTCCCGGCTCCGCCCCCTGACCCAGTTCCCACGCACACAGCTGGAGGCGATTCCAATCAACACCAGTATATAGGTGTGCCGGGTTATCTGTTCCGTGTCGAGCAACGTCTTCACTTACCTGAGACTCTCGGACCCTACTGCATCTTTGGATTGTCATTTCGTGTTGTTTCCCCGTTCCTAGTTCCTTAATTGTTTCCTCGTGTCCTCGTTCCTTGTTTCCTGGATTGTCTCCTCGTGTCCTTGTTCCTGTTCCCTAGATTGTTCCCTCGTTTCATCATCAAGACTCATCGTGTTCGTATTCCGTTTAGTATTTGGTTATCCGTCTGTCATTAAACCCACGGTGCGCTTACCCCTGTGTTTGTGTTCCATTGTCGCTCACGCTCGCCTTGGTTTCACGAGGGCGTGAGCGTGACAATACGGTGTTGCCGTTCATGATGTAGATATTGTTTCGGTGAGTGACTGCATTTCTGATCACTCTCTAGTTTCCTGCTTAATAAATATAGACATCCCAGCTGTGATCTCACCGCAATATCGCTCTTGTAGACTCATTAATTCCAGCACGAAAGATAATTTTATTAAACGTCTTCCTGATCTTAACATTCATACCCCGGAAATAACAGAAGAGCTTGAGGATTTGACTGCAGCCTTAAATCTAATTTTAAGGGAAAAAAGACTAAACACAAAAAACAAGGTTCTATGGTACACAAATGAACTAAAGCCTTAAAATCGTCCAGTAGGAAGCTAGAAAGGAAATGGAGAAAAACTAAACTTGATTTTTTTACAGTGCCTGGAATGACAGTATATATCTCATATAAACAGGCCCAAAAATCCACAAGATCTACATATTTTAGTAAAAATATCTCTGAAAATCAAAATAATCCTTATTACCTGTTTAAAAAAGTAGCTCAGTTAACAAAGAAAAAGGGCACGGTAGACTCCGCAATCCCCCCACAGCTCACTAGTATCGGCTTTATCAACTTCTTTAATGACAAAATTACTAATATCAGAATGAAAATTATACCGGAAATAAACCCACCCGCTGTCAAGCTCAGCACTTTCAAACAGGTCAGCCCTGATGAGCTCACTGAGATTATAGCTAAGACCAAGACGACCTCCTGCTTACTTGACCCTATACCAACTTTTTTACTTAAAGAAATCCTACCATTAGTTAACGAACCAATCTTGAATATTATAAATTCGTCACTAGTTCTAGGTCACGTGCCACAAGCGTTCAAACAGGCCGTCATAAAACCACTTATTAAGAAGCCACATCTTGATGCAGACGTGATTGCTAATTATAGACCAATTTCAAACCTTCCATTTATATCTATTCCCAATTACCTCACGCATTATTTACAAAATTCTCATCATCACATTCAAATCTCTCCATAACTTGGCACCTCGCTATCTCTCCAGCCTCTTGGAGCCATACACTCCAACACGTACCCTCCGCTCCTCTTCAGCTGGTCTCCTGTCCATTCCCTCTGCCCGCCTCTCCACTTTTGGACACAGAGCTTTCAATTTCTCAGCCCCTCAACTCTGGAACAACCTCCCACCTGATCTTCGGACAATAACATCACTACCCACTTTTAAGAACAAGCTAAAAACTCATCTGTTTCAAATTGCATATCCATCATAATTCTACTATTTATTGTTCTGTTATGTTTTCTGTTGTTCTGTTATGTTCTATTTTGTTGTTCTGTTTGATTGTTTGACCCAGCCCTGTTCAGCGACCTTGAGTGATAGAAAGGCGCTATAAAAATGTAATGTATAAATAAATAAATAAATATCTAAAATTCTTGAAAAAGTTATTTCGGGACAACTTTGTAAATTTCTGGAACAGAACGATAGATTTGAAAAATTTCAATCCGGCTTTAGATCGCACCACAGCACAGAAACGGCACTAATCTGAGTCGCCAACGATCGTCTAATGGCATCAGATAAAGGGAACGTCTCACTCTTAGTTCTGTTAGATCTTAGTGCTGCTTTCGACACTGTTGACCATGATATTTTAATATGATATTTTAATACATAGACTTGATCATTACATTGGTATTTCTGGACATGCATTAGAGTGGTTTAGGTCCTATCTGTCTGATCGCTCTCATTTCGTCCATGTAAATGGAGTCTCATCACCCAGATTTAGTGTTAAATATGGAGTACCACAAGGCTCCGTGCTCGGCCCAATCCTATTTGCACTTTATATGCTTCCACTAGGGGACATAATCAGAAAGCATGGTCATAGCTTCCACTGTTACGCAGATGACACACAAATTTATATCTCGGCACGGCCTAATGAAATCTCAAAATTTGCAAATATATTAGATTGCTTCAGCGACATTACTGATTGGATGACAAGTAATTTCCTCATGCTGAACTCAGACAAAACCGAATTATTACTTGTTGACTCAAACTTAAAGTCTGATGCACCCGAATACAGTATGAATCTTAACGGGCTTGAAATCTCATCCTCACCTAAAGTGAAAAGCTTAGGTGTCAATTTAGATAGCAAACTATCTTTTGAAAGTCACGTGCACAACGTCTGTAAAACTGCATTTTTTCACCTCAGGAATATCTCAAAGCTGCGTCACATGCTCTCCCGACCGGATGCAGAAAAACTGATACATGCGTTTATGACATCACGGCTAGATTACTGTAATGGTCTTCTAGGAGGTTCTCCTGCTAAACTAATAGATAAACTTCAGTTAGTTCAGAATGCAGCGGCTAGATTACTCACCAGAACAAAAAAGTATAGCCACATTAGTCCAGTGTTAATGTCGCTACACTGGTTACCTGTTAAATATGGCATCCAGTTTAAATTTCTCTTAATCACTTATAAAGCACTAAACGGTTTAGCTCCTCTATATCTCAGTATACTCTCTCTGCATCCAACAGTCGACTCGCGTGTCTCTCCGACTTTTTCTCTCTTTTTTTTCTCTTC
>MU204297.1:615236-638937 GCA_017309775.1 Paedocypris sp. Pulau Singkep | reverse complement strand
ACCTTATAATCCCCACAAATCCTCACTGTCTGATCTTTCTTTGGAATATTTACAGTAGGGGCTGCCCACTCACTATAATTAACAGGTGTAATTACTCCATCAGCTTCCATTTTACTTAACTGGGCTTCTACAGCCTCTCTGAGAGCATACGGAACTGAACGTGGTTTACAAAACTTTGGAACAGCACCTTTCACCACATAGCTTGGCTTTTAGTCCTTTGACTTTTCCTAAACTAGGCTGAAACACCTCGGTGTATTTATCACAAAGATCTTGCACACCAGCACTAGTTACTTTATGTAAGGTCAAACAGTTTAGTTTCAACCCTTGAATCCCGTCTCTGCCCAACAAGGCCGGCCCATTACCTTGAACCACCAATAGCTTAAGAGCACACATTGACCCATTACATTTTGCAGTAACAGAAATGCTTCCCTTGAGTATTAATGGCTGCTTGCTATACGTTTTTAGCACACAGTCAGCAGGACTTAATAGCAGTTTCTTAAATCTGCGCTTGTACAGACTTTCTGAAATCACAGAAACAGCGGCTCCTGTGTCTACTTCCATTTTCAGCCTTTTTTCATTCACCCTTACATACACATAATAAGATTTGACAATGCCGTTATCCCCACCAGAGTCAATGTTCTTTTCCGTGGCGTTCACTGAAAACAGTTCCAGGTCGCTGCTGTTACCTGCCTGGTAATCTGTGGCAAACCCTGAAGTAGTTTCCATAGTCGCTCGCCTTGCAGAACGCTTTGGCTCTGCCAGTGTGGAAGAACACTTTGACTCTGTAGTGCCTGATTCCTTATTTGCCTCCTCCGGTGGTCGGTTTCCAGCGGACTGGACATCCTTCGGTTTGGCCTGGGCAGCAAGATGCTTTGTCCACTTAGTCGGCTTGTCTTTTTTTCCTTCCAGGGACCTGCAGGCCCTTGCAATGTGTCCCTTTTTCTTACAAACGCGACAGTCCATGTCTTTAAATCTACACTCACTGGGCATGTGTCCGAAGCCAGCGCAGCGGTAACACGGCTTCCCGCGCTCCTCATTCTTTGGTCTGGAACTTAGAATAGCATTCGCTTTAAACACTTTCTGAGACCACTGCTGTGCATTTTGTTTCGACACTTCAAATGACAGTCCCATATCATACGCGGCGGATAGCGTTAGTTCTTTAGTCTGAGCTGCCGTTAACAAGCGGTCACGAAGCTCAACACTTTTCACTCCACACACAAATCTATCTCTGAGAGCATCTTCTAGAAACCCACAGAATTTGCATGTAGCAGCCAGTTTCCTTAGACTTGCCATATACTCACTCATTGACTCGTTGTCACGTTGGTTTCTTGTGTTAAACTTGTACCTTTCTGCAATCACGTTGATTTTCGGTACAAAGTGTGTGCGCAGCAAGTCGAGAAGTTCGTGTAACTTTTTCTCCGACGGTTTGTCTGGTGCACACAAGTCCATTAGCAGCGTGTGGTTTTTCTTTCCTACCACTGTCAAAAACACTGCTTTCGCTTTCTCATCGTTCATCTTAATTCCGTTTGCAGCAAAGAATTGTTCCAACCTTTCTAAATAGGCTTCGAAACATTCCTCCTGTTCGTCAAACTGCAGGTCTTCCGTTCTACCAAACGCCGCCATGTTCTCCGAGCGCACCGTCTTGTCTCAACGGAGTTTCACCATTAAAACTCTTCTCACCAAAGGAAAAATCCCATCCTCGTCGCCAAATTCTGTTGTGTCCAGATGAAAGTAATTGGAACGCTTCCTTGATGAGAGACGACAGACGTTTTGAAGCTCACTAACACTTTATTGACGGTGGAACAAAACCTAATACAGCGTGCTTCTTTTTAGCCCAACTGCGTCGAGTCTTACACACACTCGTTATCGAACTCTGCCACCTATTGGCAATAACCGGTACTACAGGCACATGCACAACTGTTAAACACCACACCTATCTCTCTGTCTGGCTAGCCTGTACAAGTCCTTCTCTCCTTCCTTTGTGTCTAACCTGTCATACAGCTCATCACATGCTTTCTGTTTGGCCTTTGCCACCTCCCTCTTCACTCTGCGCTGCACTTCCTTGTACTCCTGTCTACTTTCCTCAGTCCTTTCTAGATCCCACTTCCTCTTTGCCAACCTCTTCCTCTGGATGCAGTCCTGTACTTCCTTATTCCACCACCAAGTGTCCTTATCTTCTATCCTCCTACCAGATGAAACAACCAGCACCTTCATACCTGTTTCCCTGATAACCTCTGCTGTAGTTTCCCAGTCATCAGGCAGCTCTTCCTGATCTCCCAGAGCCTGTCTCAATCTCTGCCTGAACTCCTCGCAAGCTCCTTCATCCTTTAACTTCCACCACTTGGTCTTCTGTTCTGTCTTCCCTCTATTCTTCTTCCTCCTGACCACTAGCATCATCTTACACACCACCATGCGGTGCTGTCTGGCTACACTCTCTCCTACCACTACTTTGCAGTCACTAACCTCTCTCAAATGGCCTCGTCTACATAGGATGTAGTCCACCTGTGTACTCCTACCTCCACTCTTGTATGTCACTCTGTGTTCCCCTCTCTTCTGGAAGTAAGTGTTGACTACAGCCATTTCCATCCTCTTAGCAAAGTCTACCACCATCTGTCCTTCTAGATTCCTTTCTTTCACACCAAACTTGCCCATCACATCCTCATCACCTCTGTTCGCCTCACCAACATGACCATTGAAGTCTGCTCCAACAACCAGTCCCTCCCCTCTGGGAATACTCTCTATGACCTCATCAAACTCACTCCAGGATCTCTCCTTCTCTTCTAATTCACAGCCCACTTGTGGAGCATACCCACTAACCACATTCACCATCACCCCTTCAATTTCCAGCTTTAAGCTCATCACCCTGTCTGAGACTCTTCTCACCTCTAGCACATTGCTCCCCGGCAGGATTTGGCCTCCTTTTTCAGGATCACTCCTACCCCGTTTCTCTTCCTATCCACACCATGGTAGTACAGTTTGTATCCTCCTCCTATACTACGTGCTTTGCTGCCCTTCCACCTTGTCTCTTGCACACACAGTACATCTACCTTCCTTCTCTCCATCATGTCTGCCAGCTCTCTGCCTTTCCCTGTCATTGTGCCGACGTTAAGAGTCCCTATTCTCAGGTCTATGCTCCTTCTCATCCTCTTCTCTCTCTGCTAAAAGAGCGAAAGACAGGTGACTGAGAGCAAAAGACAAGAGACTGAGAGCGAAAGACAGGTGACTGAGAGCAAAAGACAAGAGACTGAGAGCGAAAAACAGGAGACTGAGAGCGAAAGACAGGTGACTGAGAGCAAAAGACAAGAGACTGAGAGGGCAAGACAGAAGACTGAGATGAAAGAGAAGGAAAAGGGCAAGACCGAGAGAAAGAAACAGAGACTGGCTGACCTGACTTGGCAATGATTAGACTGGGCCTTCTTCTTTCTTTATCACGAGCAGTGATTGAACAATCTGAGCACATGTGGATGAGCTGGTGAGATGTTTTATGGTGCTTCCTGTCCGTCCATCGGCATCGGTGGGCGACAGTGGTGGTGCGTCGAACGCTTCAGAAGACGGCTGTTCCGCATTACGAGGTGCAATCCAGTGCCCAAACACTTTGTCAAATTTTGACTGCAAGAAGGGCTGAGAACAGGAAGGTGCTGGAAAACTGATGTCCTCTCTCGGTCATGTCCTCCCGGGTTACTGCAAACAGCACACAGTCTTGGAAACAGATTAGATTAGATTCAACTTTATTGTCGTTACACGTGTACATGTACAAGGCAACGAAATTCAGTTTATGTCTAACCAGAAGTGCTATAGCAGTAAGTGCCGAATATCGATTATAAGCTAAAATATACAGAATGTACATGTGCAGAGATCTGAATCAAATGCTATGAACAGAGACTATATTTACAGATACTATGAGCCATCTATACAGAAATAGATATAAATCTTATTTACAAATGCATGAGCAGATTTTACACTTAGATTCTTAGATTGTATAAGAATTTACATGAGTATGTACAGTGTGTGTGTGTGTGTGTGTGTGTGTGTGTGTATGTGTGTCACAGTCAGTTAACTTTTATAAGTCATGACGCAACTATAAAAAGTACCTTAAATCATTTAACATTTCCTTTTGAATTTCACTTTGTTCATGAATATGGAATTTCCATACGCCATTTTCACTGCCATTAAAAAGCTGTCTCACATTCAACAATGTTATTGATCATGCTGTTTGATGACCAATAGAAAGATGGATTGATAGCAGACAGACTGATATTAATAGTTGTTATAGAATCTGTAATAGATTCTATAGCATGAATGGATGAATTATAGACAGACAGATGACAGAGAGACAGTTACACATGTAAATGTGTGTACAATTATATATCCATTTCATTTGACATGGAATTGAGGAACCATGTTTCCAGTTCTCCATGTCACATGATTCTTGAGAAACCCTTATCTGCTGACTTCCCATCATTTAATAGAAAATATATTATAGCAACAGTTGTTTGTAATAATCTCTGATGAAACTGTATTAATACTAATAGTAATAATTATAATATCTAATGGGCAAAAACTTCAGAGAAAGCATCTGAAATTAAGATCATAAGCAAAAACCAGCAATCCTTCATGTTTTCTCTTCACATTACAACTGAAAAATGAAATCTGTGTGTTGCAATTGGAGTTGTGACGTGACTGAAGAAGAAGTGAAATTGTCTGGATTAGTGTTTCCGGAGATTTCCTTCTCTTCAGATCAGCAGAAATCACTTCGGCACTGGTGAGAATTTCACACTTACACAGTTTATGATAAAAAAGAGAACAATTTAAGAAAATAATTCCACTTAACAATGTATAACATTATTAAAACATTTATAACAAATGATACATTCAAGGAAATAAATATATAGCAAGGATAATAATTTACACTATTTTAATGTAATAATAATATTATTGTTGTTATATTTACAATTCAACATACAAATATATATTAATAATAATGAGTATTTGTAAGGCGTTGCTTTTTATTCATTAGATCGTCTGGTTGTTGGTTGTGTTTAATGACTTTGATTATCACTCTCACTATGACAAGACAAAGACCAGTGAGCAAGTAAAGAACTATACTATAATGTATAAAATAACTATAATTATAATACTATAAAAGTACTATAATGTAAAGAATTTACAGATTACACTAACATTTTTAATATAAAGATGTATTGATATTAGTTTTAAAAATATGAATATTTATTTTTATACCAAGTCACTTGGAATTAGCATTGGAGCAGAAATTACACAAAGTAAGGAAAATATAAAAGAAAACATTGGAAGATATAAAGAAAAAACAGAAATTAACACAAAGAAGAAAGAAAACAAAACACCTAACACCAAGAAAACATTTAAAAATATAAAAGAAAACATTATCACAATTACCATCATGGTTGAGGTTTCGGATGCAGTTACAGTTTGGACAAAATGTAATATGTTTATCTAGTGTTGTTTTTCTATAATGAAGACACGTCAGGTATAGTTAAAAACGATAAAACAACTTTCTTTTCCACTGTGACAAAAATAAAACACATTTCGAATATACGTTTCAGAAGAAAACTGTGTCCTTCAGTTGCATCATGGGCGACTGGGGTTTCCTCTCAGCTTTACTGGATAAAGTTCAGTCCCACTCCACCGTGGTGGGCAAGATCTGGATGAGCGTCCTTTTCATCTTCAGGATCCTGGTTCTGGGGGCTGGGGTGGAGAGCGTGTGGGGAGACGAGAGATCTCAGCTGGTCTGCAACACTAACACACCAGGCTGCGAGAACGTTTGCTACGACTGGAAGTTTCCCATCTCACACGTGCGTTACTGGGTCATGCAGATCATCTTCGTCTCCACTCCCACTCTACTGTACCTGGGCCACGTGGTGCACGTCATCCACCAGGAGAACAAGCTGAGAGAAGAACTGAAACACAACCCACGAACAAAATCGCCAAAGTATTCTGACGAGACGGGCAAAGTTGCCATTAAAGGGAACATGCTGTGTAGCTACCTGACCCAACTGTTTTTCAAGATTATCCTGGAGGTCGCGTTCATTACCGGCCAGTATTTTCTTTTTGGATTCGTCATGATCCCCAAGTTCCTCTGTAAAGTGTCTCCTTGCACGACTGAGACTGAGTGTTTCATGTCTAGACCGACCGAGAAAACTGTCTTCATCATCTTCATGTTGGTGGTGGCCTGTGTTTCTTTGGCTTTAAATGTTCTCGAGGTTTTCTATTTGCTCTGCAAGAGAGCATGTCAGAGAACGTACAAGGACAAGAGCATGAGCTTCAGTGGTGGTTCTCCTTACACATATACAGCAGAACTGGAGGTCCATGGTGGAAGGAGACACAATGAAATAAATATGGCTTTGCAGAACAGCCTGAGTCACGCAAAAGACAGTGATGGAGCAAAGGTTTAACAGTCAATGTCTTTAGAACCAGTATTCAGTGGAATAACAAAAGGCACAAATCTCATTTTAAATAATTCTTTATGTTGTATTATTACTAACAGTAACACTGTAACCATTTTAATCTTCACCATTAAGTAACCAACTTTAGGCTGCTTTCTTTCTTACAAAATCATTTCAATTCCATTGCAGGTTCTTATCTATTTTGTCTTCATTTGCATTTAGTACATTTTTGTTTTTCATATTTAGAACATTACTAAGTATGGTTGATTAAAATTTACGCTGGTTAATAAAATCTTGTTTAGGTTTATTTGGAGAAAAAAAAAACAACAACTCAAAAGAATTGAATAATTAAAATGCAAAATAGCATTTTAATTTGCAAAAAGCCCAAGAAAGCCAAAAATGTAAATTGTATAAAAGGTAAAAATGTAAAAAAGAAAGGACTGCATAAAGAACAGAAAATATATTTGTAAAATATCCCTTAAACCTCTAAAACATTTAGACAATTGACAACATTACCGAGCCAGAAAACACAAAACATCATCAGCATTACAAAGTTTTCTATAAGACAACTTTTGTACATAAGCTGTTCTTCAATTCAATGATCCATGAACCCTTGAGGTGTATCTGGATCTGTCATCTCCAATCTTCAGGCTGTCATCTGCGGCATTATTTACATTTTTTTTTCTGATTGCTTAAACCCAAACTGTGATTCTTGTAGCACAATTTTTAAAACTATGAATGCTTATAGCAAAACCACTCACAGAGTTTGCAAAACTAAAAGCACAAGCACTGTTTGCACTCAGTTTGCAATTTTGTAACACACTTTTCAAAACTGAAGGCACAATTCACACTGCACAACACTATTTTTGCAGAACTTTAAACACAATTCACTGCTTCACAACACTCAATTACCAAATTTCAAACACACTCCAGCAAAATTATACACAGGTATTGCTATCATTAACACAATTTGGTCAACTTTCTGGCACACCTTCACATGTGAAAACTGTTTTAGTTTATTAGTTCACTTTGCAATCAGCCTAAGCACTATACATAAGCCACAGGTAAGCTGTCTATGTGGAGGACGGTGGAGGGAGCAGTAAGAGTGAGAAGAGCAAGAATCAGAGGAGGCTGAGGGAGAGGACGTAGAGGTGAAGAAGTTGGAGCAAGAGGACGTGGAGTTGAAGAAGTGAGAGGGTTAGAGGAAGATAGAGGAAGAGGACAAGAGCAGCAAAAAAGCCAAGGAGGGGAAAGAAGAAGGTTAAGAAGAGTAAGAAATAGAATATCTGATGATATCAGCGCTACTATAGTGGACCATGTCATCAACCATGGGATGACCCTCAGGGAAGCTGGCCAACAGGCTGAGCCCAATTCGAGTCACTACACTGTGGCAAGCATCCTTTCACCATAGTGAAATGCCACAGACATTTCAAAATGAGCTAATTTTTGTAGATGAGGCCGATTACAACCTGAGTAAAACCAGGAGACGTGGCAGGAACATTATTGGACACCGTGCCATCATCAATGTCCCAGGACAACGTGGTGGTAACATAACAACGTGTGCAGCTATACGCCAACATGGTGTTGTTCACCATCATGCAGTCATAGGCCCAGACCACACTGACACCTTACATGACATACTCACTGTTCAGAAACCAGAACATACCCGACATGTCTTCATGTGGGACAATGTAAGCTTCTATAGGGCTGCTTTGGTCCACAACTGGTTTACAGACCACCCCATCCTCCATGACACTCAACCTCCATCCGTACTCTCCACTCCTCCAATCCCATCCAGGAGTTCTTCTCTCCCTGGTGCTGGAAAGTGTACGACTGTCATCCTCATCAACAGGAAGCCCTTTCACAGACAATGGAGGAGGCATGTGCAGATATTGATCAGGCATCATGTCAGGCCTGGATACGGCATTCAAGGAGATATTTTTTTCGGTGACTTAGATTGAATATCGCATGCAATGGACTAAATGTCCTGCTAAATGTGGCCGGACCCAGAAAGATGACATGATGTAGGCTGATTGTCTTTTTTTGTGAAATTACTTTGTTGTGTTCAGACTTTCTCTTGGTTTTGATGAGTGTGAAGAAACACCAATACTTGAAGTTTGGATCCTTGTATGTTTACATGACACTATGAAAAAATTAAATTATGATCTAAAATTGACATAAAGCAAAAGCCAGATGTGTTTTGAATTTATACCATCCGTGTGCAGTTGTTGCATTGTGTGCTTAGTAGATGATGGCTTGTGTGTACTGATTGACACGAAAACACCATTTTTACAAAGGTGTGAAGAGTTAATCTAGCTGTGATCGCTTTTGCAAGATAATTACAATGTTTTTATAATTGGGTGAAAGATTTTGTTATTTGTGTGTAAAGTTTTGCAAACATAGCCAATAGTTACAAAAAATGTGCCTAGGCAATCAGAAAAAACTAATTAACCGTTCAGTTTAACTTTGTCAAACAAAGAACACAGGTCTGTCACACGTATATATTGCCTGTAGAAGTGGACTTCTATTTTTCAACCCTTCTGTCATGGTGGCCTTTTACTAGAGGTAGCAGAGTATATAAACCATTTATATCAGTAAAATGAGACTGAGTCAGCTAATAAAATGAATAAACCCATTATGGATCTTCAGACGGTCAATCAAAAAACTCATACTAAACAAGACACCTGCAAGTACAAAAAAATTAAATAAAGAATTAAAATAAAAAAATTTTAATTCATACAAATTAACAAAAAAATTCAAAATACACTTCGTAATAATTTTCTCTCTACAAAAAAAAAAAAAGACAAAATTGCATTTTTGGTTTTTATTTATACAAATATATTCTTTTGTTTGAACAATCCCGTTTCATGCTATTTATTGCCATGAAAAAAAAAACATTTGTTTTTTAAGTAAACTAACACTTGAATTTTGTGATTTCACTAATATTAAAAATACACACTGCTGCAGAATTTGTACATTTTCATGTAAATAATTATAGTATAGCAAGTGAAACAACATAAGCTTTACCATAAAACCAATATTTCAGACATTTAGTCAAAAAGGGATGTGCTTTTTGATGTAGATGGCCTCGCCATCAGTCCCGCACACCAGACACTGCGAGAGGACGTCCAGGCTGTTGACTGACAGAGTCTGACTGGGTAAAACATGAGTTGCTTCCAGTCTGCTCTTGCTGGAGTCGCCGGCGAGCCAAGCGCTGACCAGGGAATCGTTCTCGCCCGCCTGCACTGCTGCACTATGGGAGACCACCCTGCTATTCCAGCCCCCTAAAGCCAACAAAGAAAAAAAATGTCATATGGGAACGTACAGAGGAAAACAGATAAAGGCCGTGTTCTCAATTGAATGCTTAATATAATGGAATGTGTTTACAAATCTTTTTATTTAAAAAAAAAAAGCTTATTTTCATAAACGTTTTATTGTGTCTTTCTTGCAGGAAAGAGCATGCCTGCAAAAATCATGTAAGTTTGCCTTAATAATATCCTTAAATTTGCCTTAAAAAGAAGAGCGTGCAAGACAGAGAGGAAGAGAGAGAACTGTGGATCTGAACGTTGTAAGTCTTACTCTGCAGGAAAGAGCTGACGTCCGAACCAGAATTAGTCTCCCAGTGCAGCAGGGACCCGTCCTCTGAGCAGGTGAACATGTGGTTGGGGTTGGAAGGATGGAAATGCACTTCCCACACTAGATATGAAAGATGTGAGTCAGTGCTCCTCAAAATTGACATTTCCTAAAATAACGACAATCCACTTCTGACTTACTTTCCGCCGAATGGCCCTCGATGAGAGAGAAGGGCACGTTTCCCTGCCGTATGTCCCAGATGCACAGCATCCCGTCCTGCCCCCCAGTCGCCACGATGTGTTGCTGGTTGGGGTGTTTGTCCACACAGTGTAAGGGAATCCTCTCGCCCGTCCTGCACCACAAAAACACCCGGTGATGTCTCAGCCCAGACGGAGAACAGGCCAGATGCGTTCCCTACAGAGAGAGAATCTGTGCCGGACTGTTGTTCTGCTGCCTGAAGTCCCACATCTTCAGCTGACCGATGGAGTTCACCGTGAGAACTTCGGTGGTCCTCACAAACGTCACGGCGTGAATCGTGCTGCTGTCTGCATCATCTGTAGAAACACCATCTTTTCTCAAACCATCATTTCTCAAGCTGTATGAGAGACGGCATCTCAGCAAGCCATCGCTCAAAACAAGAATGCAGAGATTCTCTCAATTGTAATATATATTATTTACTCGCTGACAAGTCGGGAGATCCAAAAAGTCGGTTCATTTTTTTTATAAACAAAGGGTGTTTGCTTCCCCACTTTTTTGCTTTTGCACTTTTAATCAGACCTGGATCATAGTGATCACAGGCTGCCTATTCACTATCTCGCTCTCCGTGTGAGCAAGTGTGTGAGAGACAGGGAGAGAAATTAACACACATTTACAGTTCCACGCCATGCACGCACACACACACACGCAGTTCCTTTAAAGTGAGGAGGTACTCACACTAGGCAATCTGTGCTTGGGTTCTCTGTGCTCACACAACATGAGTCAAACTTCAATCTGGAAACAAACAGAACCTACCAATAGAGCGAAGAACTTCCCCCTGATCTGCTTTGTAGAGGACGATCCGGCCATCTTCTCCCGCAGACACAATCTCTGGGCTTCTGCAAACTACGGTAGTGCACGGGGCGTCATCGCAGGGAAAGTGATGCGACCGCTTCCATTTGTGAGCCAGCGATAAATCCTGACAAATAGACTTCAATATCAATATGATAAACCCAGGAGGCCTGGATGTGTCTAATACCAAACTGAAGGTTTGGATCAAAGAAAGCTAATCTTTTATCGGTTTACCTGACCGTCTGACTGAAGTTTGAAGATGCAGACGTTTCCACTTGATGATGCTGAAACAAGCCTGTCCTGATCTAAAAACTACAGAGAAAAATGTTACTTCATTTTAAAATCGCAAAAACATACTTGAAAATTGTTAGGTTTTCTGTCACTGTACTGTGTATAGTTTCATGCTAAACAATGTTCAACGTAATTTTTTATTTCATTAGATGTACAATAAAACCAATAAAACCCTATTAAAAGGTTTTTAATCCATCCATCCATTTTTCAATCAATCAGTCCCACCAGGATTTCACAATTTTTGTGGATTTAATGAAAAATAGAAACTTTGAGTTCAAGTTCAAATTTATTTAAGTTCAAGTACAGTGCATTTGTAAGGTGCTTTACCGTTTAAGACCGTTACAACGGTCTTAAAGTGCATGTATGAGAATGTAAAAAAGATTGATGCATTTCATTAATTTGTTCGTTGGTGTTAAGCTGATGGCTATGACTATGACCACTGAGCGAGCATAATTTATATAGTGCTTTTCTTAGTTCTAGAGTCTAGACCAACTCACAGTCGCTAGAACTGTTATGGGTAATTTCCAGAAATTACATGTTGTATCTGCACATGGCACAAAAGACACCAAAAATTTGGTTTTCTTTAGTTTTTGACAAACTAAATACTTTAATTTGCAAAAAGCCAACGATTTACCCTGATTTATCTAACTTTCAATAATTCCTACAAATAATGCTATACACTGAAGAACTAAAAACAGCTTTTAAACCTGACTGTATTTCAGATGCAGAAATGCTCCTTGCATTCCTAAATCTTGTTCTTCGTTAGACTTTTAATCTGAGAACCAGTTATTAAAATGCAAAATATCAGTAAGTTAAAAATGTTTAATAGTAATCGTGAAACAAATTCATTCCGATCAGTTCTCCTTCTGTTCCACTGTCTGTCATGAGGAAGATACTTACTCCAGAGTAAACAGTTGTAGTCCTGAGTAAATAGTTGTTGTTCAGTTACAGATTTTCTATTATGCCCACAACTACACTTTATGTATTTTTTTCCCACCATTTATGTAAATGAACTTTGTAAGAGTGTGTGTGTGTGTGTGTGTGTGTGTGTGTGTGTGTGTGTGTGTGTGTGTGTGTGTGTGTGTGTGTGTGTGTGTGATGGAATACAGGAACACTGGTGTCACTGTGGTCTGACGGCGACTGGACACTCACTTGCATATCCATCACGTCTCCATCGTGTGAGGCTTCACAGATCAGCTGTGGATCATCCTCAAACTCTTCCTCGGTGTCCGAATCCTCCCGCTCTCTCACCGCCCAGATCGACACTTTGTTGTCCTGAAACAAGACGAGGACTTAGGACAACCCAGTGTGTGTGTGTGCGTGTGTGTGTTCTTTATCATCCGAACTCCCGTGCCTCGTTGTCCCAGGAACCGGTGGCGAACACGTCGGGCTGCTGCAATGATGCTGTGGAAACTGGTCGCCAGCGGACCTTGCTGACTTTCTGTGAGATGTATTTTGCGTTGATACAGTCCATCGTGTCCTTTGTCGATTTCACGGCGCAAAGAGAAGCACCGGAGCTCGCGCCACTGGGATGTCACTTCCGCTTTTGAACGACGGTGGCCCCAAAGACCCAAACTACGGTTCGATTGTCTTGAACGTTTGTTAAATGCTCGTATATAAATGTATTTCAATATAAATCAATATAACGAGCATTTAATGAATTCAACTTTATCTATAGCATTCTTTAACATGCATTACCTGACAATAAACCTTATTCTGATAATTGAAACTCTTTTATGCGGAATTTTGAAAAATACCACATATTTGCAGTTGTTATTTCTATATTACGACACAATTTCACAATAATTCGTCCAGGATAAAGGTGCATATGTTGTAAAATTAGGAGAAGTTTTTTTTCCTAAATGGGATTCAAAAGTCGCATAGTTTCTCATATACTGTGTGTGTGTGTGTGTGTGTGTGTGTGTGTGTGTGTGTGTGTTCTCTGCGTATATGAACTTAAAAAATAAATTGTTATTATAATTAATGGTTAAATCAGTACATTTTACAATTATAAATAAGTTCTGACCATGTTCCTTCTTTTACATTTAGACTATATGTGTCACATTTGTTAGAATTATAAATGTAACTTTATGGCTTCCTTTTCAGCTAAGCATTTCCATTCATAAGCGAAATGGGAAATTCGATTCTATCCAGTGTGTGGGACGTAACATCTGAATGTATTATTGTTGGTATCACTTGAGGGCGCTCATGTGTGCTAGGGGCGGGGCTTGAATATTTTACATCCGGGTTCTTGTGACGCGCATGACTGTCATTGAAAAACTCAAGACCACAGTAAATACCAAAGAGAAACCGACGGTCGTCAGTAAATAAACCCATCTGTCAGACTCACCACGGATACAATTCGCCACTTAATGAGACGCGGGAGTAGATACATGTGCGAACACGACGCGTAAACCCAAATAAATGGTGAGTGATGGCGATTACTTTTTAAAAGCATTGCTAATGTTTAGTCTGGGCTCTAGGCCTCAGTCACCTGCTGTAGAGCTTCGGGAACGCTGCATTTGTTTTTGGGCTCTCAATGCTGTGTGTAAAGGAATTCTGCGTTGTAGAATTCGCGTTTAAGGTTGTGAGTAAAGGTTTGACCGTGTCTTAAGTGGAGGAAGCGAGACTCTGTCAGTCGTGTTTCGTCGTCACGCGCGTGCAGACAATACTACCGGACTGCACGAGCTAAACAAACAACCTGTTTCATGTCCAACAACCAAACCATTCAGCATCCCATTATGGACGTTAAAATGCACATCTGTGTTATGTAGAATAAGCAAAGTACAAACATTTTATTTAGAACTTATTGTTTTGCCACATTATCGCGCTTAATTATCATAAAACATACAGTTTTTAGAATTTACGTCCGTAACGAAACAGCTGTTTTTAAAACTCTAGCGAAACTAATATTTACCAACAAATGAAAAATCCACGAGCTTAAGAAACTATCTTTAGATTTTTTAGTTAATTAAAATAGTTTCTTCACAATACTTGTATTTGCAGAGTTCCTGCGGGTGCTTGAAATCTTTACAAATTCTGGAATTTCAATAGTTTTCAAGGCCTTAAGAATGCTTGAATTTTTAATGATGTTCTTGAATTTGACTTTTCAGAAACGGTAGAAACTCTGTATTTTCGTTGCTACAATGACAATGAAGAAATAACACGGTGTCTGTAATGGTGGTCTTCAGTGGGCAACACAGATAAGGAAACACTGGATGGAATATAAAGAAAATGAAAAATTCTAATAAAGTAGCCAGTGAAGGTCCAAACCATAATTTGTGGGCTACCATTGCTCATCCAAAAAATGAAGCACACACGCACACACACGCGTGCACACACACACACACACACACACACACACACACACACACACACACACACTCTCGAGCTATGGTCAGTTTTGGACAATGGCACTGGTGAGCAGAGCAGTTTCTCTCAGGTTTGCCCAACTATTAACCTGACTTAGCGGGTTAAAGCTCTGCTTTGAAGGGTATGATGAAGACATCATGTCAGCAGCCCTACAGAAAGCAGTTGGGTAGTGTCTTTCCCAGAAAAAAACCTGATGCTATCATGGGCTACCTAAAAGGTGTTTTACCATACACGTGTGTAAAGCATCTCTGTTAAGGTGTGGAAATGTTGCAAATGAACTAACACAATGTCAGTGTCTGAATCACATTTGGAGGCCTGATCACATTTTTGGTATTTTTTGATCCCAGTCATCAAATATTTAGGCTGTATATGTAGTAGCAATTCCAACATATTTTTGAACACACACAGTCCAAACGGACGTAAAATATACTTGTTACGTGCACGTAAAACATACTTTCTTTCTCTCCCTCAAACACACACACACATATCCAATCAGACATGCACTCTTAACACTCTCTCACACATTTAAACATTGAGACACTCACGACAAACTTTTTCACTCACACTCACACACAGTCATGCACTCAAAACATGCATTCACACATTTAAAACAAAGACACACACATACAGACCCATTCAAACACTCAAACACAGACGCACACACTTTGTAACTTCTGCATTAGAAGTCTCTGTCCTCATATAGAAGAATTACACATGCTGAACACATGTCTGTTGAATCACCAGCAGTGAATGTTGGTGAGTCTTTAACGGTCTTAAGTTTCACTGTAATTCACCAAACAGTCAGAACAGTTCAGCTTCACTTTGTTACATAAAGATCATGAGGCTCTGCCCCTTTTTTTAAAAAGCGACAAATCGCTTTTAAAAAAAAACATTTTTAATCTAGTGTCTGTTTTAATTAATGTGAATGAATCAATTTTTTTGACATTATCATTTATTATGTTTTGATATCATTTGATGTCATATTTCCCACCTTCACACACATTCCACACTGCCATCATATTTTAGATATGATGCGACACCAAGTGCAAACATCTGCTATGCTGGAAGTATGGTTCTTCTTTATGGAATATTTATTAAAAATACATGTATTTTTGGACAGCCCAACCTCTGATCGGCCAAATTCGGTGCAGCATTCCTAGAATTAACCAGTTTCTCAAGCTTTTTACAATTTGCAAGCGCTTTTTCACATTAAAAAGCTTGACAGCATTATTACACTTTACATCACATCCAGACTTTTCTTTTCTTATTATTTCTTATAAATTATTCTGTTCTTAAATAATTTTCTTAATAATTTTTTTTAAATTATGATCAGAAGACCATACTGTACTTCACATTCAGTAGAATATTTTGTAGTGGAAGGTCTTGCTGCGTCTTACTAATAAGAAAACATTTTGTCTTTTCTGCAGTGCATGGGTGAAACCAGCCAAGAGAATTGGATCTTTTCTTCCTTCCTTTTGCAAATCCCTTCAGCACCTCGCCGCTTAACATATGATTTTACATGAAGAGGGGCGAGAAACCCGAGGGATACAGACAAATGCGACCAAACACATTTCCAACGGGCAACTACAGTGGCAACAGTCAGCAGATGTTGCAGGAGATTCGCGAGAGCTTGCGTAATCTCTCCCGGCCCCAGGACCCCGACGTCAGCACGGGCAAGGGTCCACCAGAAGACCCCAGGCAGCCGGGACGAAGCACTAACGCCAAGAACCCACACCACAGAACTCTACAGGAGATCCGCGAGTCGCTGATGCCGTACTCGACCTCTGGTGGACACACGGCGGACATCAGCAAATACATACCTCCGGACACGGCCTTCGATGAGGTAAACTCTACCACTGTAACTTGCCAAGAATGTTCTCTACTGTCACTTCATAATGTTCAGAATGCCACACCAGGTATGTTGCCAGACCAGCTCTGGTCGAAATGCAAACCGCAAAGTCTCATGCTCAAAATTCTTACTGAATCAGGAGGCGTGAAGGACGTTTTCTTCTATTTCTTTTTTCCAGCTTTAGTCAAGGTTAGGATTATTTATTCACCAGGATTTGTGGTTGATCATGTGCAGTGTGATATTGAAGAAGCATTAAAAAACAAAAGTATAAAAAATGACTTTTACAAGTATATAAAATATTAGTGAGCTACTGGTGAGCTTTAAAAAAAATAGCTGGGAAAATCATGGGGAAAAACATTGTTTTAAATATTAATTTGTTCTCACAGTTTTTCTATTGGTTACATATATTTTATAACCTCAATATTTGCATTGCACTTAGTGTAGGGTTCTAGTTATAAAGAAAACATTACAAGTGTAATATGACTATTACAAGTAGAATATGAGGTGATGTAGGTTATGATAGTGGATGAGATAATTTTTTTTGTCTCACAAAATTCGAAATGTGTACAGTTACAGCATAAAACACATAACCCAAACTAAAATCCATAAAAAAAGACAATCAATGACAACCTGTCATGGTAGCAATTTCACACTTTTCTAACACTTGGATGCGTATCTCTAACTCTAACTCGCAATGATTTGCTTTAGCCTGACTACGACCTGACCTATCGAAGCTAAAGCCCTTATCACTGAGAGATGAGGATTAACTTTAGTAATGATAATGAATGATCCAAGTAGTAAGTAGTAGTAACATTTGTTTATTTATCACTTTTAACGGTGTGACATTATTTATAAGTAAGAGGTCAAACTCTTTCTCACAGGAAAGCTGCAAACACCGACAGGATGCCACTGGCCTGTCAACCAATAGCTGGAGCCCTATTTTCATTATATTCATTCATTTTACATCAGTTACACTTTGGGATATGTTAAAACCTACACTAGACATTGAGTTTTGTGTGTCTTTTCAGGATCTGGTGGTTCGAGCACTGAAGCAGGTGAACGGTCGTAATGTTGAAGCAGCCATAGAATACATCAGCAGGATGAACTTCCAGGAGCCTGTGCGTGAGCAGATAACACCAGCCGCGGGACGTCCCATCAACACTGCCGCAAAGCAGTCAGGTCGGTCACTCGATTAACCAAAACACTGCTGTTTATTCTAGCATTATTTTGTTTTTATTTATAAACTATCGCTGTGACAAGATTGTAATTAACTGAATTAGGGTTTGTTCATTCCACCATAATTATGCAGGGTAATTAAGTTTAATCTGTTTTCTGTCTTTTGCTTATTTAAAAAAAAAAATTAATAAGATGTACAATCTGTATTTTTTTTTTCTTTTCAGAAGGTGAAAGTTTAGAAACTATTTAGAAACTGAAATACTGTAAAATGGTGTCCAAACTTTCATATTTTAAATTTTATAAAATTATTTTTTTTAAAACATATTTGGTATATTTTTTCCACTTAAATAATAATTATTACTATGCTATATACTAATTACTATATTTGTCCTTCAGAGAAGTCTGATAGAACCCTCAAATTGAAAGTTATTCTAGTATTTGTGTAAGAAATGTATGGATAGGAACGAAATAAGTAAAAAAGAATAAAAAGTGTCAAAAACAACCATCAACAATTTTGAGGCATATGGGCTTTACTAATGTTTATCTTCTCTGTTCAGGTCTAACCCAAATTCAGCAGCCATTGTTGAGGCGGCCAAGCTGGAAGGGCTCTAAGGAGTCACTGGCGTCACAGAGGCACAGTGCGATGATCACGGATGGCATGATGTACCGCCCTAGCAGCCCTGGACCTCAAGCAGACCTCTCCAGACCTTCCAGTTTCCCTCAGAATCTTGCGTCTTCCAGCGGCCAGCGAGTAAACCCTCCGCTCCCTCGCCAAGTGCGAAGCATCACCCCTCCTCCCTCCTCATGGGACTCCAACCCTGCCACTAAACGGTATTCAGGCAACCTTGATTATCTCGGACCACGCATCTCACCAGTGCCTCAAGGCCCCCGAGCCGATGGCTATGCAAACCCCCCATCTCAGACCCAGAGAGGACTGAGTCCAGTGCCTGTAGGCCGGCAGCCCATCATCATGCAAACTTCTGGAAGCAGCAAGTTTCCCTTTCCTCCTTCTTGGTCCCAGAATGGCAGCGTTCAGAACGAGTACAGTAGTCGACAGCCGCCTCCGCCTCCGTATCCGATGCACCAGACCAATCGACAGAGCCCTACGGCCCAGCAGATGCAGTCCAGCATCGTCCCGGTCCCCTCCAATGGAGCCAGCCTCCCTCCCAATGTCCTTGTGCCCAACCGCAACAGCCTCAATCTTGACATGTACAATCTTGGCGTCCTTCCGCAGGTCAGGCAGTCTGTCCGTCAGCCTCAGACATCCCCCGGTCCAACCAGCGGCCAGGAAGCTCAGTGGCCACACAGCATCCCAGGACGCTCCAACTCCTTCACTAACGCTCCGTCTGGGGGACGCCAGGGCTCCTCTGTGCCCAGCTCTCAGCCTTCTGCCACCACGGTCACCACCATCACACAAGCCCCCGTTCTGCAGCCAGTGAAGAGTATGCGTGTGCAGAAGCCGGAGTTGCACACTGCTGTCGCCCCCACTCACCCACCCTGGATCCAGCAGTCTGCCACTTACCAGGAGTCTCCTGTGCCCACCGGAGCACCTGAAGCCCCATGCTACCAGGGACCACCACCACCATACCCTAAACACTTGTTACTGCCTTATGAGCCCAATCCTGGCTCAAGACTGGCTGGCAAAGAGGACGAGAGGGCAGACAATGACACAGACAGCACCGAGAGCTCAGAGGGCCGTGAGAAGAAACAGATCACCACCTCACCCGTGCCGGTTCGCCGCCTCAAACGAGATGAGGAAAGGAAGGGGGAAGGTAGATTCCCCATGTATTCTCCTCAGGCCTTCAAGTTCTTCATGGAACAGCATGTGGAGAACCTTCTGAAGAACCACCAGCAGAGAAACCGCAGGAAGAAGCAACTAGAGAGCGAGATGCAACGGGTTTGTGCTTCATTTCTTTAGCCCTCTTTTTCTATTTCTGTCTTTTCAGAATTCTTACTTCTTGTCTCTTTCTGCTTGCTTTCTGTCTCCAGTTTCTGGATATCTTCCGTCAACCTTCCTTACTTTCTGTAGCGTAACAGCTGCCTTTTATAGTGTAGCGCTTTCTTCTGGAGTAAGTAAGGCATGTCTCTGTTTCTGTACGTTCTGAGCTTACTCTGCCTCGCTCACGTGTTTATTGTCACTCATTAACTATGGTTTTAGTGAAGCTCGTAGTAGCTAGTAAAAGTAGAGCCCTCAGCAGAAGGCTGTGAAATCTGTCAGGGCATTAGAAGTGAAGTGAAGCTTACTAGAATGTGAAAAAAATGTGGATTTTGCAGGACTGCAGCTTTGGCCACAGACTGTATCATTATTATTATTATTATTATTGCTATTGTGGTTTTTATTAATGCAATTATTATTGCATATTGATACATATTAATTGTTCATAATAATAATAATAATACGTACGGACCCCTTAAAACCATTTCATTCAGTCGCCATCAGAACACTGCCAGTTTCTTCCTGTTGTCATGCCATTTGACATCACTATTGTTTGTACTAGCCACACAATCTGATTAATGGCTGAAAACCTTTATGTATGTAGCCATTAGACTACATGTACGTCTATGTTTTATTGTGACGACAAGCTAGTTTTTTCTATGACCTACGTCACAAATCAAATTCTGGAATTTTCAAAATATTTTTAAGTCAAACAAAGTGAAAACTGAAGCGATCTCATGTACAAATCACAGTAGAACATAGATAGTTTAGGAACTAAACTGTTATTGTCATAGTCATTGTGATCATCATAGCCATATTTTAACACCAACTACTAATGAATAAAAAGCAAAATTTCTCTTACATATTCACATGTGCGCTTTGAGACAGTTAAAACGGTGAAAAGCGCCTTACAAATGGTCAGAACTTGAACTTGAACTTATTATTAATTAAAAACATGTTTTGTTTTTAACAAATTATTTGTAAAACTTTTTTACTAAATTATTTTATTTATTTATTTTTAAGTAAAACATTTGTCTAATCAAGCTGTTTCTTGTTAAAAATGTTAATTGTTTATATTCATGTTCATTGACTAATGCAAATACCTTTTAAATAAGCACTACATAGTTAATAACTTCATGATGTTACTCGCGCCCACTTAATGTCCTCCATTATGTCCTCCTAATGTGACCTCACACACCCTCGTGAGATCTTGTCTTCATCTTTTGTTGAACAATCTGTTATTATTTTACACACCTTCTGTAACATAAGCATGTCATTTACTGTGTTGGTTTGTTTTTCAAGCATTTTTAAGATTATTTTTGTTTGTTGTTGTGGTTCAGGTGGGACTGTCCGGAGATGCACAGGAGCAGATGCGCATGATGTTGTGCCAGAAAGAATCCAACTACATCCGGCTCAAGAGAGCCAAGATGGAGAAGTCCATGTTTGAGAAGATCAAAACCCTTGGAATTGGCGCCTTCGGAGAGGTGTGTCTGGCACGTAAGGTGGACAGCGGAGCATTGTATGCCATGAAGACTCTTCGGAAAAAAGACGTTTTGTTGAGGAACCAAGTTGCCCATGTGAAAGCTGAGCGAGATATTCTTGCCGAAGCAGATAACGAGTGGGTAGTCCGGCTTTATTACTCCTTCCAGGACAAGGACAACTTGTACTTTGTGATGGACTACATTCCTGGTGGGGACATGATGAGTCTTCTGATCCGAATGGGCATCTTCCAGGAGGAACTGGCCCGGTTTTACATTTCCGAGCTTACCTGTGCTGTAGAAAGCGTCCACAAAATGGGTTTTATCCATAGAGACATCAAACCCGACAACATCTTGATTGACCGCGACGGACACATCAAGCTTACGGACTTTGGCTTGTGCACTGGCTTCCGCTGGACCCACGACTCCAAGTACTACCAAAGTGGTGAGCTAGTCAACCTAAAGCCAACTATTCTAAATGACCAAAATCAACTCAATTACTAAAATAAGTAAATGATCAACTGGTAAATTTGGTCTGTCTGTGTTTGTGTATCAGGAGATCATGTTCGTCAGGATAGTATGGACTTCAGTAAGGAGTGGGAAGACCCTGCTAACTGTCGCTGTGGAGATCGACTGAAGCCCCTGGAGCGCAGAGCTGCTCGACAACATCAGCGCTGCCTGGCACACTCACTGGTGGGGACGCCCAACTACATCGCTCCCGAAGTCCTGCTGCGCACAGGTCTGTTGCTTTCTGAGCTGATCTTAAGAGCGGTGAATTAGAGCTGAATCCGAAAAAAAAAATGTTTATAACAGAATTATTTCAAAATTGGTTTTTCCAAATAAAAGTTTTTTACGTTGTCCCAATCTGTTTTTGGGTTTCCGATCCGAATCCTTTAAAATTAGACCAGATCGCAATCCATAAACTATAAAATACTTTTATTTATAGATAAAATAATTTTTTTAACACGTTTTTTTCATACCACGCATGAAACGCTCACACAACCTCGAAATTAGACCTTTTGTAAAGATGCTTATTCAGTTTGATGATAGTATTTCCTTTTAATGCCTTTTTAATCACCATTGTCTTTCTTGTGTTCCATAATTTTTGAACTCTAATGAAATTCAGTATATAATGAAAGTTAACAATGTAATAACTCGGCAGCAGTGACTGTGATTGGTTCAAATTGGTCCAATCACAAGGCTGCAACAGCTCTTGTCTCTGGTTGTTAAAGCCAAATAAAGCCAGAGGTTACTATGTGAGACACTCCGTGCTTCTATATATGATTCAATAAAATAAAAATCACCTCATAAGAGTTGTTCACTCTGTTTAGAAGAGTGAACAACTAGAAGGTCAGATGTGTACTTCTGTAACAATGGATTGTTAATAATTATAATTAAATAGTTGAAGTAAAACACTGAAGATTCGTCTGAACCCAAGGCTTTTTAAATTCTTAACAGGATTAATTGTGCAACAATGCAAACTCATGTAAATGTAAAATGTAAAATGATGTATCAAATGTAAACGAGATGTCTATTTTGGGAATAAATGATAATTATTATGTTAACATTAGACTTGAATAATGCTACAATTGGGAAGAAGCCAGAAACCAAGAGGATACTGGTCCACTGGTCTCAAACTCTTCAAACTATTCTTGCTGGGGGGCGACAGCACTGCACACTGCTCCACCGTGCTGCCCAGAAAAATTACTTGAAGCGTTTAAATTACTAAAATATATGTTTTTCGCGAGCTCTTTATTTTCTTAATATTATGAACGTTTTCTAAACGCTATTGTGTGCTGTTGATGGTGCCGGTTTGGTGTGTGCTAAGTGTTGTATTTGCATGTTACTGTAGGTTACACGCAGCTGTGTGACTGGTGGAGTGTTGGTGTTATTCTCTACGAGATGTTGGTCGGACAGCCTCCTTTCCTTGCCACTACTCCCCTCGAGACGCAAATGAAGGTGAGAATGCTTGACAAATTCATCGACATTTATTAATCACGTGTCAGGTAGGGCTGGGTGGTATACCGGTATTAACGTGAATACAGGTATTGAGATGTGCCACAATATGGATTTTGCAATACCGTGAATACCGTGATATTTCATGAATTTGATTTTTATATAAGTATATAAACACCTTAATACAGTATTACACATTAGTTTCGTTACAAGTTGTAACTTACAACTTCCGTTTTCTGTGCTGTGCCTTTAAGAGATGAGCGGCTTTAGTTTTAAGGACGTGTGCGAGGAAAATATCAAAGTCAAAGTCAAAGTCAGCTTTATTGTCAATTTTGCCATATGTACAGTGCATACATACAGAAAATCGAAATTTCGTTCCTCTCAGTCCCTAGATACAAACATATACAAACAGATGACATTTCAACATAAAACGTACGTAAAACAAGTACTAAAAGTAAGGTGTCGTAGTAATAATAAAGTGACGTTTGCTTTGCATTCCTATGTGACAGGTAAAGTGACTTGTGAGGAATGGCAGATGATAGTGCAAACAAAGTCAGTGCAATTTAGGGAGTAGTGCAAGTCCTTATAAAGATGGTTGTAT
>MU204297.1:565011-615136 GCA_017309775.1 Paedocypris sp. Pulau Singkep | reverse complement strand
CAGGGGCATGGGGCGGAGGAGGGGAGAGGGGGCAGAGTCGGGAGGGAGTTCAGCATCCTAACAGCTTGATGGCAGAAGCTGTCCTTCAGTCTGCTGGTCCTGGCCTGAAGACTCCGCAGTCTTCTCCCTGATGGCATCAGACTGAAGAGGCTGTGTGACGGGTGGGTGGGGTCACCAGCAATGCTGAGGGCTTTGCAGGTGAAGCGGGTGTGGTAAATGTCCTGGAGGGAGGGGAGAGGGACACCAACGATCTTCTCAGCTGCTCTCACTATGCGCTGAAGTGTTTGCAGGCGCCGCATTGCAGGCGCCGTACCACACAGTGATGCAGCTGGTCAGAATGCTCTCGATGGTGCCCCTGTAGAAATATGCTTGTTTTATTTTGATTAAAGTCTGTTTTCATTTGGAAATCATGGTTTCGCTCAGATTTTTCAAAAATTGTTAATACGGTCTACTAAAATGTCATGCCCCCCCCCCCCCAATACAGCGACAAAATACAGATACCGTCAGTACAGTAGAAAATACCGTGATGTGACTTTTAGCTCATATCGCCCACCCCTAGTGTCAGATTATCTCAGATTATTTTTACAGCAATGTAAGTCCTGCATGCATCTCATGGTCCCATTTTGCCATGTTGCTAACATTCGAGCGTGATTAGGGATGCACTGATACCGGTATCGGTACCGAGCTCAATACCACATTTTTTAAAGTACTCTGTAGTCGTCAAAAGTCCGCCGATACCGGAAGTGAGACATGTCTATGTTTGAGCGTTAACACTGATTAATCATGCTGCTCTATCTAGTAAGTTTCTTTATATAGCCTGTGTGGACATCTACTGTAGCCTATTTTAGACAAATTGCTTCACTTACTCCTCTTTTTGTAAGTCGCTTTGGATAAAAGTGTCTGCCGAATGACTGTTAAGTAAAGAGCGGCGTAAAAAGGGTTAATCACAAGCGCCCCGCCTCCCAGCACTCCAGCAGAAGACGGAAACTAAAGTCTGAGTTCTTGTCATGTGTGCTTGTGCTCTCCTACACACACACACACATCACTACAGTAGAGCGCGAGAGACCAACACGTCAGCCGCGTGTATTTCAAAGTGAACGGCCACCGCAAGTTCTGCTCAAATGCAGCGTGTTTAACACAAGTGATTTAATCAAGCGCCTAAAATCCTAACACAACGCGAGTCGAAAGAGTTGCTTCTAAACGCTTCTCACGTTTGCCACACGTGCCTTGAAATAAGGAATCGTCCCGTTTTGAATCAATGCGGGACTGGTTGTGTCCCGTATTCTTTATCCTTTTTTTTTTAAAGCAGCATCTCACGCATGGTGATGAAAGTGTAATTATTATCAACATATTAATTCATTAATTTCTACATGAAAATCTACATGAAATAAAGAGCAGTCTGTTAAAAAAATAAAAATGTTATATGTTAATTATATAATATTAAATTAACTACTTTATTTTAATTATATTAAAATAATAAAATATAGTTGTTATTATTATTTCATTTTAATACAAAACTTGAGTTGCGCTGTCACTGTTTAAACGTTCTATAAATATTCATCCTGTAATATGTTGCAAACAAACTTCGTTTTAAATAAATGTTCTTAATTCCAAACTAGCCCCTTTTTTTGTTATATGACTAAAGCTGTTACCTGTAAATTTAAATCATGTGTTTATTAAGTACTCGGCATCGGTATTGGCGAGTACTGAAATGCAAGTACTCCAAAAAAGTGGTATCGGTGCATCTCTAAACGTGATTAAAGAAAGTTTGTCGTTGAGTACAGGATGGAGATGTGTCTTTTCAACAGGCAAGATATTGATGGTTTTATTGTTCAATTGTATTGCTTTACTCTTCTGGGTGTTAAATTGCCATTGAAATGTTTGTGGATTCGATTTGAACTTTTTATTTATTCATAAAACTCGCCGTACAATTTGGCAAATGAACTGGATCTCATTGACAGACTTTGGCCCCTTAAGGAAAACCAGAGGAAACCTTGACGAGAAGTAAATGTTTAGGTTTTGTATATACCAGATTACAATCCACAAATTACTTTAGTTTTTGTTGTTACTTTAACTATATTAAGTTCAAGTTCAGTGCATTTGTAAAGCACTTTTCAAAGTTACTACTGTCTCAAATCCGCTTTGTGAAAATGTAAAAATAGAACATTGTTGCAGTTTGTTGTTTAAGATTATGGCTGTTACCAGTTCAAGTTCAAATGTATTTACATAGCGCTTTTCTTAGTTCGAGACCAATGCAAAGTCGCTATTCGAATTAGGGGAAAAAAATAGTCTTTAAAAAAGAAAAATGTCCATTTACCTCTGCTGGAGACACTGCCACAATAAAGGTGTTTGTGCTTCCAACTCTCTGCACTTTTAATATTACCTGAAGAACCCGGATCATTTTCTTGAACGCACCGTTGTTTCCTTTAGCAAACTCCAGGACTTTTCGGCTTAAATGATGTATCGTATCATCTTCAGTGACCTGATAATGATAGATTTCCTGTTTTACCAGTTATCACTTGTTTTTTGAAAGATTAGTTTAATTTATATAATAAATGTTAATGTAATAACCGCGTCATTTGTCCCTGTTGGTTATTTTTGCGAGCAAGAATGAAATATCTGCGCACTGTTCAAAGTAAAATATTTTTTATTCCGGTAGAAGTCACCCCCCCCCACCACCACCACCACTTTATTACTTGCTCAGTCTTTCAGATCAATTACTTGATCACAAAATTCAAAAGAAATGAAGATACGTAGAGAATTTGATGGTGTCAAACTGAAGAAGGGATTTTTGTCTGAATCCTTGCGTTTTCTTCAGGTGATAAACTGGCAGACGAGCCTCCACATCCCAGTCCAGGCCCGGCTGAGTCCCGAGGCCACCGACCTGATCCTGAAGCTCTGTCGTGGCCCAGACGACCGGCTCGGCAAAATCGGTGCCGATGAGATCAAAGCTCAACCCTTTTTCAAAAGCATCGACTTCTCCACGGACCTGCGGCAACAGCACCACGCGCCTTACATCCCCAAGATCACGCATTCCACAGACACCTCCAACTTCGACCCCGTTGACCCCGACAAGCTCTGGAGCGACGATGCCGACGGCAACCACAACGACACGCTCAACCGCTGGTTTAAGAACGGCAAGCACCCGGAACACGCCTTCTACGAGTTCACCTTCCGACGCTTCTTTGACGACAACGGACACCCGTACAGCTGCCCCAAACCCATCGAGGGCGAGGAGTATGACGGGGAGGACGACGAGCCAGAGCAGGGACAAGGACAAGTGTATGTGTAGTGTAAATACAGAGTGTAGAAGAGGCCTTCTTGCGATAACTGTAGTATTTTTATACCACTATTAATAAAAATGCTGATTTGAACTGCTTAGTTTAACGCTTTTTAACTGGGCACATCCGTAGATATCTGAATTTCTAGCATTATGATTGTGTGCAGTGGTTTTTCAAACTCTCGGTTTTCTGCTGGTGATTTTGTGTATTTATTATATTTTGACAGTTTTTGGTGCCTTTCAGAAGAGCAAGAGTCTTATGATGCAGTGAATCTATTTTTACAATATTTATTTAAAAATGTCATTTTTCTCTTGGATCTGTATTTATGATGTTGTGCATTTCTTTCTCATTCTCGACATTGCGGAGCATCTTTAAGCTTTTTTTTTTTTCTACCAAAACTCTGATCATGTTGTAAATCCTGAATTTAATATTTCAAAATCCCTAAAGTCTTGTTTTTTTTGCCACCTGTATTTTTATTTAAAACGACGTTTGTATATAAAACCTAATTTTGTATTTATTAATTTGAGGGCTTTTTTTTTTTTTTGCACCTGAGTTACGATCAATGATACAATAATAATTAAAATAAATAAAACCGGCTTCCTGTGCTGGTTTTGTTTCTTCTTGTCCAGTGGGATTCTGCGCTCGTGACTGGAGTTTTTCCTGTTTCTTTCCTGCTCCCTATGGACTTTTTTTTTTCATTTTATGTGTTGGTTAACGGGTGTTTGTAATTATCCAGTCCATTTTTTTCCCTTGAAAAAGGAAGCTTATAAACAATAATAAAAAAAAAAAAAGTCAAGCACAAGCTGCACATGTCAGTATTATTTCTTGATCCAACAAAATTTGCCCTGCATTTCCAGATTATCTGCATCTTTTAATTGCAGAATTTGTAGGAAAGCATTACTGTAATTAATTTTCTCTTAAACAGAAAAAAACATCCTTGTTACTTGCGTTACAAGGAATGGATGGAAGGGAACAATAACTGAAGACAACAGAACTCTACAGAAAATTAAACACATTTGCATTTTAAAGCAATCATATATTGTACTGCATAAGGATATTTTTGAACATATCAATTTTGTTTTATGATGAAATACATCTGTAGCAAGCATCTTTACAAAAGGCAAAACATTAAAAGACATAATAGAAGCGTGTGAGCAACAAGTTATAGTATCAATTCAATGTAGATTTGCTCTGGTCAATTTAATTATAATTTGTGTAACGAATCATAGTGAAGATTGAATATCATAGTGAAACTGTAAAATTCATTAAACGTTACATATTGGATTACACGATGCATTAAAAGATATTCATCACATAAGTGTTTGCATGTGTAAAGTATGTAAACATGTGAAATAAGATAAACAAATATCTCGAAAAGACACTTTTTGCTTCAAACAAAACTGAGAAATCTGAAGGTTTGAATTTTCTGAGTACCTGCTCACATCAAACCAATAGCCAAAAATGAGCGACTGTGAGTGAGTGTGTGAATGAAAGTTGGCCACAAAGGAATGTGTCCCGCCCTCGGGCCGAAAGTTACTGCTATTGGCTCCAGCTCCCCGTGACCCAGAAATGAAAAAAATGAATCAGAAAATGAATGTTAATGCCAGAGCACCATTTTCAGAACATATATGATCAATTCACAACAGAACAAGTCCCTGTATACATGCTAATTTGATTAATCTATTAAAAAACAGTCATCAGGCGTCGATAAAAAGCATAAATAGATAAAAATAAAAACAGCCTGAAACAGGAAAGAGACAATAAAACATGCACATCTCACTCATTGCTCCCATCACTGAATGTGTATGTTTGTAATATGTGTACATTTTATAAAACTGCAAAATATGCAAACAATTTACAAAAAGGCCAAGGACAGTTCTACAGAAAAGAACCACCAAGTCGCTTCTTTATTCCGGTGAGGCAACATGCTTTAACCTGCATGACTAAACCTAATTTATTATTTAAAGAAAAAAAAAATAATAATACGGTAATAATAATAATTCACAATTTGTGCCAATTTATTGTAATTTACAAACTACAAAGAACTATTTCTAACAAATGTTACAATAAGTGTTAAATGTAACTCCTATTGGCACCTAAACTCTAAAAAAAGCAACATTGTGAGATTAAACGGTAAAAAGTGCACATAAAAATGTAAAATAAAAAATTATTTTATAAAATAGAAATTAAATAAATTCAGTGTAAATAAAATAAAACCAGAAATAAAAACAGTCTATAGGGAGCGTGGATCTACAGCTTGTCGGCAGGCATGACATTCAGATGTTCAGGATAATTGGGACTGAGGCCGTTGAGGAACAAGCTTCCATTCCGCACAAGTGTGAAAGGATGTGTCTCTAAATCATCTCCGAGGTTGACTGACCGTGCTCGCTTCCCCGGCGTCATCTGCTGATTGACTGACGCGTTCATCCCCAGTTCGGCCGATAGTTTGCGCTTAATCGAAGCAGCGCGCTGGAATTTGTCATAAATGTCGACACTCAGGCGTCTACGAGTCTCTTTAAACTCGGCAGAAACGTTTGCCGTCCATTCAGCAGCATGAGCTCGAAATTCTCCAACCTGAAGGAAAGAAAAAATAATGGATTTGTCAATATGGGCACTATTGTAGTTACATACACAGTGAAGGGAACACACTCAAACCCGGAGCAGTGGGCAGTCATAAGTCGTAGTGCCCAGGATTATATATTAGTTATAAAGAGTACAAAGAATTTCCTGACTTAAATAAATGTAATTTCATAATTTTTATTTACATTATTGAAGGTTTGTGGAAAAAAAGAAACATACGAGTTGTCGTGATAGCAGAATATTAACTGTGATAAACTTTACTGATGTCAACCTAAATCTTCGTCATAATCTACAGTTGAACATATTTCAGCCTCGACAGTAAATTAATCTTACCTGAAAAAAAAGTACAAAAAATTTTAACAATGACTACATTTATTTTTTTGTTTTCGATACTATTCTCTCGTCTTAAATGGTCTCCCTTATATAATTATAGCTTATATAATTGCTCTCAGATAATTAAATTACTGTCACAAAAAGCCTTGACTGTCTATTAAATTATGTATTCAATTTAACCTTTAGCTAATGGAATCTTTTTTTTTGTTTGTGTTGTTTTCACAATTGTAGAACATTGAGTGTGGGTGAGAAAATGTTTTCCAAAACCCAATTAATGGATGCTCATACAATTTAAATGTTGCTTTGCTTAAATGAATATATTAGAGAAGATGATGAAAAGCAAAGGAGACATTTCTATTCCTAGCCACTTTGGTCAGATTAGAGATTTGGCTAAGATCAGTGTTGCATAACCTTAGATGATAGCTGTTTTTGCTTTGAATAACGTCTATGGTTACTTGCGTAACCCCACTTCCCTGCATAGGTCAGGGAACGAGACGTCAGTCAGAAACCTGACTATGGGATATCGGATGGCCAGCCATTCGTGTTCATTCTTACAACCGGCCAATGAACGGTCAAGTTCAATGGCTGCATGAATTTGCACACCTTTGACCTGTACCAGCTGGTATAAAAAGGCGGTGGCGTGCTACATGCAAATATCTTTTGCTGATTGAAGCCGGTCGGGCCAACGCAGACTTCCAGCGGCATACCCTGAATGTGGCTGCGGGAAGTGATGTCTCGTTCCCTGACCTATTCAGGGAACTGAGGTTACGCAAGTAACCATAGATGTTCCCTTTCATAGTCAGGTCACTTTGACGTCAGTCAGAAACCTGACTATGGGATAATACAACAGGCCACATCCAGGGCAATATCCTACCGAAAAGACCCCTCCGGCTACTTAGCCGAGGAACCTTTATAGTGGATCTTTCACAGCATCTAGAAGTGGGCCTAGCCCGAAGGGTAATAGCACTCACCTCCACCGGGGCAACCAAGGAACTTGTTGGCTCTCGACCCGTGCGTGGGAGACCCTCGCCAGGGTAGACGGAGAACACCTCTCACATGGTGCGAAGTGTTGCGTTGAGATGGCGCCGAAACGTCACTCTTCGAAAGAAGCCTATTGTCTGTCGAGAACAGAGTAGGCTCGGGAGAGAGAGGAGAGCGCAGCCCTACTACTTCACCTCATCCCTTCGGGAAACACAGGCGTAATAACTCGGTGAGTATCGCCTGAGGAAAACTCAGCCAGATCTAGGTCACTGGTCTGGACTTGATGGCACCAGGGAACCCCCGCTTGCGCTTGATTGCCCGTCCGGGGAAACAGAGGCCGGGGCTCCAGGGGTCTCGGCCCTCCGTTGGCTGTACCCCCTAGTGTGCTGAGCTGACTGGGCGTGTTCCTAGCCTAGCTGGAGGGTAGAGGAAACACTAAAGATAGGAGGCTGGCCCCAAGGCTGGGGTTGGCTCCTGCAGGCCTACACCGTGTCGGTATTGCCCTCCACTGCGGATAGTACCTGCGTGGATATCGACGCTTTATCCAGTTCGTAGAATTAAAGGTGTTGGGTGTAGCCCAACCGGCAGCTCTGCATATCAGAATCAGAATCAGAATCAAGTTTATTGCCAGGTTCTGTGGTTACAGAGCTAGGAATTTGTCTTGGTGTCAACCACCGAGGCAGCCATCTGCGGCGCTACGTAGTCTTCCTCAAGAAAGAGTAAGCATTGCAGAGCGTTACAGCCGAAATATGTCTGCTAGAGAGACTCCTCTTGCCACTGCGACCGACGAGGCCATGCTCCTGGTGGAGTGTGCTCTCACATTCAGTGAGCAAGGCAACTTACGGACGTGATAGGCGAACTTAATCGTGTCAACGATCCAATGTGAAAGTCTCGTGTGAAGCTTGGTGACGGCATTCCCTTTCTGCCGACCGCCATAGCAGACAAAGAGCTGTTGCGAGCTTCTGAAGCTCTGTGCGCTGCAAGTAGGTGCGCATAGCGCGTACTGGGCACAGTGGGTGACCCAGGTCTTAAGACACAGGTCTTGCTCCCCAGTGGGGAGGGCCTGCAACGTCACTACTGGGCCCTGAAGGGGGTAGTGGGCACTTAGGGCTAGTAGCTCGAGCATGTTGATGTGCCACTGGAGGCAAGGACCCAAACAGCAACCGGCTGCCCCGCGGCCGTCGCACACTGCTCCCCACCCCGTGTTGGATGCATCCATAGATACCACAACACAACGGGAGACGGTTCCCAATTGGACGCCTGTCCGTAGGAATCTTGTCTCTGACCAAGGGTGGAGCAGGTGGAGACATTCGGGTGTGACTAACACCCGGTAGTCCCCTAGTCCCCAGGCTCGTGTTGGAACTCTGTCCCGGATCCAGAATTGAAGGGGCCGCATGTGTAACTTGCCTAGCGGAGTCACCGCGGAGGCAGACGCCATGTGGCCTAGGATCCGTTGGAAGTGTTTTCACTGCACCCGGACCCCGGGGGTGAAAACTTCCAGCTGACTCTGGTTGTTGGCGGCTCTCCGAGAGGACGGCCTGCTGCGCATCAGGACGGAGTCTAGGTTGAGCCCGAGAAAGGAGATCTGCTGACACGGGGTCAGAGTAGTCTTCTTTCGGTTGACGCGCAACCCCAGTCGGCCTAAGTGCCTGAGCACTGCATCTATCTGTGTGATCAACTGACTCCGCGATCTGGCTAACAGAAACCCATCGTCCAGTTAGTTCAGGATCCTGAAGCCACGCACTCTCAGGGAAAAGAGGGCAGCCTGTGCTATTTTCATAAAAACTAACGGAGACAGAGAGAGGCCGAAGGGCAGGACCTTGTACTGATATGCTCGGCCCACGAAAGCAAAGCGCAGAAAGGGCTTGTGCCGAGGCAGAATCGAGACGTGAAAGTACGCGTCTTGAAGGTCGATAGCGGCAAACCAATCCTGGGGCTGAACTGCCCTCAGAATGTCCCTCTGAGTCAGCATCCTGAACGAGAACCTGTGAAGGTTACCGTTCAGGGACCTCAGATCCAAAATGGGCCGCATACCGCCGGTTATCTTGGGGACCATCTCAATGGTGCCATTCGCTAGCAGCGAGGAAACCTCTGCCCTTAATACGAGTGCGTCTCTCGAGCCCACAAGAGTGGGGAGGACGCCTTGGAACGCCGGAGGCCGGCGGGCGAACTGCAGTGCGTAGCTGAGTCTCACAGTTCGGATAACCCAAGGGGACGGACGAGGGAGGGCGTACCATTCTCCCAAGTACCGTCTGAGGGGGATCAACGAAGCCGTAGGGTCCCCGAGACCAGGGTCTGGGGAGGCCGGCACTCTGACGGAAGTCTCCCCTGGGGAGAACTTGGGGCAGGTGACTCCTAGCCGTGAGGCGAGACAGTTCTGCATCCCACCTGAGCTTACAGGCTGCCGAGGGCTGTGGCTGCAATCGGGGTTTCCCGGAAGAAAACCCGTCTCTGACGCAGTGTCACAATTGGCATGCGCTCGCACACAAACACAAACTCGACACGAGCGCCGCACCCAAACAGCGAACGCAGCGCTCGTGCTCATCCGACGGCGACAGCCACTTCAATGCGACAGCCGCAATCAGAAGATTTGCACAAGCGTGACTCCATCCTTAAAAAGACGTGTCGAACGCTTAGGAGCTCTCTCAGATAAAACTCTTTACCGACGTAACAAGGAGTTTCAACTGCTTCCGGAGTCTTTTCGGAGGAGCGAAACCAGCCTGGAGTACTGCAAAGTTCCAACGAAGAGCCTATCGAGTTTGGTTGAAAACATGAAACGCTTCAATCATCAGAAAGGTATTTGCATGTAGCACGCCACCGCTTTTTTATACCAGCTGGTACAGGTCAAAGGTGGCATGCAAATTCATGCAGCCATTGAACTTGACCGTTCATTGGCCGGTTGTAAGAATGACCGCGAATGGCTGGCCAATCCGATATCCCATAGTCAGGTTTCTGACTGACGTCGAAGTGACCTGACTATGAAAAGGAATGAAGATTAATTGTAGTACTGTACATTTTGTTACGGAAGTCAGTTTGACAATTTTTTATTTTTATTTAGGAATTTAATCTGCCTTGTGTAATCTGTTGCAATCAATAGCAAGTCACTATATTACAAAAAAAATTGTTTCAGTCCTAAATCAATAGGCTAACTTTGTGGATTTGTCTCTTGTCATAGTTTAGTCTCAAAAAGGATTTAAAATATGAAATGTACAAAGACCCTGCAGATAGAAATTGTGTGACCATACTCTGACACCATAATAATGATGTTTATAATAAAATATGGATTCATGCAATGCTTTACCTCCTCTTTAGTTTTCTTTGAAATTACACGAAACCAGTCTCCGATCATGCTGAGAACAGCGGCAAAGTACGCCAGACCAATCAGGATCCAGAACCACACCAAAGGTTTGTAGTAATCAAGGTACATCTCAGGTCCACCTAAACAGATCAGATTTTATTTTTATTTTTTGTATTTAAGAGGTTGTGAATACATTACTTACATGACGAACAACTGATCTCAACTTGGTGAGTTTACCTCTTTTTACTTTTGCTTTAAAAGGCTGTGCTTTAAAAGTATAAAAGAATGTGGAGATCAGAACAGCCTAATATGCAACAAAGAAAATAAGCAGTTTAAACATGAACGAATGTGAAATAAAAAACAAGCAGGTGGTGAAACTAAACCAAAATAAGCAAATTAACAGGAAAATAAGATACGCTTTACACAATGCTTGGCCGCCAATCCAATTTCTATGTTTAATATTTATTTTTCTTTATTGGGATACAGTAGATTAGCCAATCACCAATTCAGGCTGCGTAAACTTCAGGCCCATATTTGCTGGGATTGGCTCGAGCTCCTCGTGACCCAGAAATGAAAAAGCGTTTCAGAAAATGGATGCATGTGTCAAAAATTAATACAAACAAATATGATATAATAACTAATCTAATTGTTTATTAAAATTGTAATTTTAGGATATACACTATAAGATATACACTAAGTATTTGTGAAACATCCATTGAAATCATACCATTGTTCTCCTCTTGTACACGCCGTTCACTTTCACCAGCAACAAAGTCGCCAAAACCAATAGTTGTCAATGTCACTACAACAAAGTAGATGGACTCCAGCGCACTCCAGCCCTCAATGTTTTTGAAGATGACAGCGGGCAAAGTGACGAAGAGAAGACAGCCAAACAGTACGAAGACAAGTGTAGAGAAGACTCGGATCTTGGTCTGACTCACATTCCACTTCTGATGAGAAAGAATAATTTCATATTGTTGTTTTTCTTTTTTGCAAAATAGCATATTTTAAATAAAAAAATTGCATGTTTTGTGGCAGGGTGATCTGAAGGGGAACTTATAGCGATGAATCAGAATTTGAATTCTAAATCCGACATCAGAATGCAGGAGATGTTGACTCTTCAATGTCGACTCTATTTCACCGGCTTATGAGCTTATACTTTTGACTTTGACTCATGGCCATGCGGTGTATGGAGCCTTGTGGTTATCTTTGCTCCTGCTCACAATATTCTGAACTCAAAAACGAAATGTTTACTATGATGAAAGTTGATTCGTAAAAATAACCCATTCGAATTTGTTACTTGTGTGACACCATGAAAGGAGATCTTTATTTGTGCTACAATAATTCAAATTAGTGCAATACATTTGTATCCAGTAATGGTTCAGTTTATATTTAAAATCGATCAAAATTTGAGATAAACTTTAATTTAAATACCTTTACAGATGTTCATCCATACAATGAGTGTTTGTGTCAATTCCTGTCAATACTGTTGTAATGCAAACTTACATCAATCATTTTCTCCACTTTGACAATTCCCTTCCCAAAAATTGTTCCGAGCTGGTCTCCCACTCCTGCCAGCAAGAAACCGAAGAGTGGAATTCCCAACAGGGCATATATAATGCAGAATATACGACCACCCTCCGTGTGAGGAGCAATATTTCCAAATCCTAAATAAAAAACAAAGCAATTTAGGCAACTTTATACTCTCAAAACTTTTCCTTGTACTGATTTAAAAAATTACTTGTAAGAAGCATTAGTTAAGTTAAAAAATTAATGAAACTGATGATTTTTATTCTTTTAGTTCTGTATAGTTTAAATTTATCAATACATGTTTTGATTTTATGTATAATTTATTGTAGTCATTTGCTGAATTACATGTACGTGTGTAAAATTAAATTTTTTTATAAATGTTTTTGTGACTTTATCTTTTTTTTTCTTTTACCAGGCATAAAAATCCGTCACTTTAGAAGAGTTCACAAAACACTTAAATGACAGCCAGTAAATTTTTTATAGCCTACATTTATTTTTATATACTGTACTTGAATTAATCATGAGTTAAACAGGAATATGTGTGAACAAAGCTGTCATGCGCCAGGAACGGACAGAAGATGACGAGTGTGATAAGTGTTAACCAGACTTTTAATGGGAACTCCAACGTAACATAAAGACGATATTTAAATTCTTAAACAACATGAATAAAGCACTTATATCTGTATGTATTTATGTCTCATAATGAAAGAACAATGCTTAATAACTATTTAATAGCTATCATGAAACACTGTGAGTGAATATGTTGCATACATCAAACATTATTATTTTTCCAATTTTAAATCAATTAATTTAAACTTTCTACCAATATTAAAATTACCTAAAAGAGTTCAAAAGGGCGTGTACAGTAAATCAAATCCTCATTTCAAATTTCTTGTAATGCACCCCCCCCCCCCAATAAAAATTGCATTAATGATGGCAGCTTATTAAATAATTGTAATACCTATGGTTGTAATGACAGTTCCAGCAAAGAAGAAGGAGTTGCTGAGGTCCCATAAACTGCTGTGATTGGATGAGTTTCCTGAAGGGTTCACGCCTGCCCGCAATGCTGTGGCCACTTGCTGAGAAAACAAAGTACAGTATATCCAATGTTCATATACTGTAATAATAAAAAATGTACAGTGTACAGTACGGTATAACCCTTTTTGATTTCGTAAATTTGCCCTCTAGTAAATAAATGAGCGTCTACAGTTTTACTGGTAGTTTTATTTGAAAAGTAAGAGACATCAATGTACAACAAATGTATTAAGTAACATGGATTAAATAATTTTTGATCCACTACTGTATCTGTCACATCTGGCTTCCAGGTGCATTTTATAATAATAATAATAATAATAATAATAATAATAATAATAATAATAATAATTGAACCTTTATTAGTCCCTCAGTATGGAAATTTTTTCTCTGCATTTTACCCATCACAGTGAATTAATTTAATTTAATTTCATTTTATACTGAATTAATTCCAATTTGAGTAGAGTAGACGGTGACAACAGTTGTTGCAATTATTTCAACGTGGAAGAAGCATCCGTATTCTATTCAAATTTATTCGTCACACACTTGGCATGCTGTGACATTTTTTGTACAACAGATCTATAGTCAGAGCAGTTGTGACGGCAAAACCATGCTAATTTAATCAGACGCAAATGATCTGCCAATCTCCCTCGGTCTGAAGATCTCACCTCGTGGAGTTTCAGTGATAATGAGAATGAAGAGGAACCAGCACAGAACTACTCGGGTGGAACTTGTTAATGAACTTGAGACAGCAGAGACCATAGTCCTCAGAAGAACACACCACGCTATGACAGACTGAAATCCTACTTTACCTGCAATTTTGTACTGTATTTGCACTTTGTTTTATCCATACAGTCGATTCTGTACATTGCCTGCCATACTGTACATTCTGTCTTGTTTTTTTTTAAACATTTTTATATTTTGTCTGTATTTTTTCTGCTTATTGTGGTTTTATGGCATTCATTGCGGAGATGCAATGTAAGAATTTCATTGTAGAGGGAAACTTGTACAGATGACAATAAACACTTTGAACTTTTGAACTTTTTTTTCCTGAACTGTTTCGTTATTCAAAAAAGCCTATTGAAACTGGCTTTATTAATTGAAATATTTTCTTTGTTAATTAACAAAATAATAAAATCACAAAATAAGCTGGGCCTCCAAATATTGTTTGCACACACACACACACACACACACACACACACACACACACACACACACACATTATATGTTATTAAAAAAATAATAAAATTGTGCTTTGTCTCATGATATGTCATTGTGATATGTCGTCTCTCATTAGTGTTGTTTTTCTAGCTCTACATTCTGTGTTTTCTGTTGTTTAAAAGAATTTTGTTGACTGCTCACGCTAAACATTTGTTGACATTATATACAATGTGTGTAAAAGTATGTACAAAATAAAGTACGCTTTATAATATCAGTCTTACCCCAGACTTTGGGTTAAGATAATTAATGTTAACATTTTTGCTAATGTGTGCACGCATGTTCACACAGACACACACAGACACACACACACACACACACACACACACACGCGCACACACACACACACACACACATAGAGTTTCTGTATTTATTAAGTTCTATATTTTTATGTATTTTGTAAAAACAAGACACAACATTTCAAAGTTATGATTTGCTTTCTATCTATTTAAATGAAGCAACTTCTTAATTCACAAAGTGTCTATAATGTAAATGATGTTAATGGAGTTTTACAGCGTGTCTGTGGTATCGACTGATTCACCTTGACAAGGTTTTCCAGGTCCGATGAGTTGACACAGGAATGCTGCATGAGGAATTCTACCTTTTCCATTAAAATGGCCAGTTTTTGGGATGTTTCATGTGGTTGTTCCAGCTCCTTAAACACTGTTGCTCCCAGTATTAAGTACAGCACCACCAGTAGGAAGACGCTCAGGACCGTTTTCCAGCGCATAACAGTTTCACGAGTCTCAAACTCATCTGGAGTGTTCAGTATCACCGGCTGTGCAGAAAATGAAAGCCTGTGCTTGGTGTTTGAGTTTTGATGAACGGTTTTGGGATCCAGGAGATCAGGAGCAGCCACTAAAATAGAACAGGAAAATGAATGAGGGGGGTAGACTGATAAAATGATGTTTTAAACAAACATCCTAACCATTTCCCCAAACAACGTCATTGTCCAGCAGGTCTCTACCATCGAGACCATCACTGTGGCAAAAAAGACTTCTGTGTAGCGCCTAAAAATCCAGCAAGTGAAAATGATTCACCACAAGTTCGCACCACACCACCTGGTTACTAAGGACTCATATACGTACATATGTATTTAGATAGATAAGACTTTATTAATCCCACTAGGGGAAATTAAATTTGAATGTTGTTTAGTGAGTCTCGAGGGCAGTGGTCACAACACGGTCTCTTGCTAGAATCACATGACTCGACTGTGGAGCTGTTCTAAAGATAGCTCACTGTTGCACCATAATGTTGATTAATTATTACTTGTGAAAATGAAATTCAATATCATTAATTATTAGTGTAAATGTATGAATAATAATAAATGAATGTATAATATGAACTAGTAACGTCTGATAGAATTGATTACCAATAATAACATAATTACCCTGTGTTTTTTTATTTTCTTTAATTCTGGGTTCTATCTTTTTCTTATTGAGGAAGTCGAAAACCTTAGAAACTGAGGTCAATGTGAGTTGTGAATGAAATTCGCCTAACTTTATCCTGATTCAATTGATCCTCTATTAACTTGTTGTTGCCAAACAATGGATATAATGCAAAAATGACTTCAAACAGCTTATTTGAGAAAGCCTACGTGTTTTATATACCTTAAACTGAAGTTTCAACTTCAATATTGTTCAGCAATTATAATGTATATCTGCTTCTTTTTTTTCTTTTTCACTTGTGCCTCCTTCCCCGATTTTATGTATTTTGCCCCTGACCCCTTGTCCGTGTTTTAACCCCAATTTATATCCTGTGAGTAATATATAGCTAAATAAAACTACATCAACACCCTGGTGAAGAAAGCCCGGCAGCGTCTGTACCACCCCTCGGGTGCTCAGGAACTTCTACACATGCACCATTGAGAGCGTCCTGATGGGAAACATCACCTCCTGGTTCGGGAACAGCACCGTGCAGGACAGGCGAGCCCTTCAGAAGGTTGTGCGGTCTGCTGAACGCACCATACGCACCGGGCTCCCTGTACTGCAGGCCATCTATAACAAGCAGTGCTGGTCCAGGGCTAGGAAGATCGTAGAGGACCTCATGCCATCCCAACAATGGACTCTTCTCTCTGTTGCGTTCAGGAAAACGCTTTCGTTCCCTGAGAGCAAACACGAAGAGAATGAGGAGGAGCTTCTTCCCGCAGAACGTACGGAGTCTGAACCAGGGTGTCCCAGCACCTACCACCGGAACTGTCTCTCCAACCCGCTGACTGCACTTTAGTCATTACTGCACACTGGGTCACTTTAAACGGGACACTTTAAATCACTTTAAATATTCATCACTCGAGTCACTTTTTCTGCTTTTTTTGCCGTGTTTCTCTCCCTTATTTTCCCTCCCCATTTTTATCACTTGTATTTAATTCATATTTTATCTCTCTATTTTTATTGTATTTTATTGCTTTTGTATTCTTGTTTTTATTGCTTTTACTTTGTTCCGTCACCCCGTTGCCCAGCAATAGTTGGAGATTACATGTCAAATACTTACAGTGTGTTTTCAATTTCTCAACAGCTTGGTCTCAAAATACTTTTTGAGTCTTTTGAAATGTCATCAAATTTCTAACAAAAAGTTCTATTTCGATTGTAATAGTTCTTTCAACTATAAATGTCTCAGATGCATGTAAATGCAAGTGGGTTGTGGTTACAAACATTTCGAATTTCCAATTTATTTTACAATAAAATATTGTCTAATGAATGAATATGAAGGTATGTGTAAAATGAAAAGTGTGTTTACTGACTGTCATGATGTTCTGTCTAGTAAGTTTCTATATAAAGCCCAACAGTTTTTTTTAGGATAAATTGCTTCACTTGCTCATTTTTTTGTAACATCTTTCGAACATTGTTGAACATTGAAATAAACATTGTCTAGGTCTAGGATGAATGTCATTTACAAAATGTTCTCAAGTATTTTGCAAACCAACAGGTTAACTTGTGTATTTTTAAGTTCCAATCAAATCAAAGTGGCAATTAGTTCCAAGGGTGTTCAGGTGTCTCCAATTCTGGTTGCCTAGTAACAGTTAATAATGACTTAAGATGTCAAGATATACATGTGCTTATTCACAATCCAGTACACTAGTGTGGGTGTGCAAAGTGATTTTATTTGTGTAACAAATTAACAACTGTTGGCACAGAAATAATTTACATATTTAAATGTATGTAAATTGAATTGTATAGCTCACAGCACTTGATATGAATTATGAAATTAAAAACATTAAGGTACTTTAAAATCAGGACTTTGAATATTTTTTTCGGAATATTTTTTTTGGAATATTAAGACGTTCAGATTCCTGTTCCTAATTTAATTTTTACAGCAAAAAACGTTTTCTATTTGTTTGAGTTTGTATGTACTATCACTAAAGCCCTTGGCTACTTGAAAGACTTGAAGGAATTAGACCTTGTGTTTGAAAACTTGGAACTTGGAGGTCAAACTTTTCCATGCGCAAGAATTGAATATAAATAAGGGTTAATGGTCTTATGGGAAGTTCTCCTGCACCAGTAGATAATCTTCAAAATGTTCAGTATGCGGCTGCTAGATTACTAGAACAAAAACGTACATATCAGTTCAGTGTTAATAACGCTACACCGGTTACATGTAAAATACCACATTCAATAAAAAAATCGCTTAATACACTATTTAGCTCCTCTATATTCAAATAACAGGCCTGTTGCTGTGCTCACAAAATGTGCTATTAGTACCTAAAATTCTTAAGAACTTATGGAAGAAGATCTTTTGCAAATTTAGCACCTTAATTCAGTAATATTCGTTAGCACAATCAAGAAACATTAAGTCAGTATAAGTCTGGACTGAAGACCCATCTCATCATTGAAGATCAATTGAATCAAATTATATAAAGGCTGTCTAATCCAGAAGCAAAAGTTACAACTAAATATTTTCATTAAATTTCAACGTTTGCTATTAGTTTTTTCTGTCCTTGTCCTCCTCTTTGGATACACAGTGATCTACATCTCGGCCAGAGGTGCCACCAGGAAAATATGAAAGATAAAAAGAAAAATGACTTCTGCTAGGTTCAAATTAAAGTTCAGTGTCATTTGTAAGGCGCTTTTCACAATTACAAACCCTCTCAAACCCCTAAACCGAGATTCAACTTTTGCAACTTTATGTTACAAGTCTTAACTCTTTACTATACGCCTAGGCCATAACTACCCCATTGGTTATAAGGAAAATGAGGGTCCAGAGAGGAGTTTAAACCTTTATCAATAGAATAGAATAGCCATATATAATATACTGTGCACATATACAATGTAAGTCATACATGTACAATGAAATTATAGAATCTTTCTATTCAGTGCAACATGCAATAATAATTCTTGCCCAAAATTGACATGTAATACAATATAGTACAGACATAGAATTTTTACAACAGTAGAGAGAGGGTGTGCACTATAGAGGAGAAAATTGCAAGTGACTTCACTTGTTCAACTTTACTTGTTGATGTGGTTTAAGAGCTGTGGTTGATAAGGAATAACATCAATTCTTTGCTCATGTGGTGGAGTTGACTTTATTACATTAACCAGATCTCAGAACAGATTCAGCCACATCTACACTATATACAAAACCACAGCCTGTGCTTGAAGGAAAAAGTAACTACAATTCAATTCAATTCCGCAAACACACATTTTACCATGCTTTTTAATGTATATATTTGTAATTCTGCAATAAATCAGCTCATTTACAATTATTTAAATGCAACTTAACTTTAGGCAAAAGCATCACTTAAACCTTTTGGAAATAGACAAGTCACGGTTGATTTAACTCACACGGTCTTTGCTCCTGTAAATAGCAATTCATTGATCAATTATTAAACGATCTTTCATTTTAAATGCTAACGGTTTCTCCCTGTATCTCGGCTGCGTTTTACGATTTGTCAAACGAATTGCAGCATCACTTATTTTCAAATATACAACATGTTTTTTTTTTATTAGAATAGCCTAATAACAACAAATGCATGCTCTCACGCTCGTCTTTGCCCTTTCGCGCTCATTCTCACACACGCGAGCGCACTTATCTGGTGTATATAATCTCTTTCTGTTGTTGTGTTTATGTAACTTACTTGTTTTTCTTCGTAGTGACACCAGTGTTATCACGCTTAGGATTCCGTTCTGTCGCATCTCTTTGTCTCCATCTCTTCTCGATTGTGATCAGGATCTGTTTTCCTGATCGTTTGTGATGCCGCTAGAATATTCAAGGAAATGTTGCAAAGATGAAAAGCGCAATCCAGAGACCGTCGTCTCATCAGCACCACTCCGCCAGCGCAGCGGACAGTGACGCAAGCCGCGCGCGAGAGGTACAGCGTCACGGCAGAGACTAGAAGGGCTGAACCTCCTCACACTGCTGGACAAGCAGCGCCGTTAAACTCTAAACATTACAACTCACGTGTTACAGCGACTTTACAGTTTACACCGAACTGATTTACCGCACGGTCCTTTTTACGGTATCTCGGACGTCAAATAAAGTACGTGTTTTTAATTTTAGACGAACGCTTTACTGAACTCTCTATTGAATATTTTTCCAACAATCTGCAACTATGCAATAACGGATGTAAAACAAGACGATGAAAACTGCTTTGTCTATGACTGAAAATTTTTGAATGAAAAACGTTTTAATGTACAAGAATTTTTTTTAGAGAGAGAGAGAGAGAGAGACAGACAGCCATGCAAATAGAAGAATAGAAGGATATATATATATATATATATATATATATATATATATATATATTTTTTTTTTTTTTTTATATATATATATATTTACATACAGACAATCAGATAGAGGACAGAGATATTGCACTACATGAGGTGATGAAGGGAGAACAGTTTCCATGACAACAGAAACTGTATCTAGGCAGCACTAGCTCAAAGCACATCGTTAGATTTAAGTAACAAGCCCAAACGTTTTTTAAGTGCCTACTTTCATGACAGATGTTTTGCCATCACTTATGCAACAAATGACTTTTATTCACTGTTATTTTATATTTTTTTTATCAAGCGCCTCTTTTTATGAGGTGTTCAACTAAGCAAGAGCATGTAAATTACCCAAATGTATTAATTTACATTTGAAACTGTGCTGAGAATCTTGGTTGGTTTGAGTATTGAAGAAAGTTGGATTTTGTTCAAAATGTGTTAAGGAGCACTGCAATGGTTTATCCAATCAGACCAATGCTCCGAATATAACCAATCAGAATGCTCAGTAGGTTCCCACACTTTGGTAATGTTTGGACTGTTTGCTTTCTGAACTGTAAAGATCAAGCATGTTATACATCAAAGACACATCAAATCTCTTTACAAAGTTTTATCCAGGGCAGCCAGAATGAACAAGTCACATGCCCCTCTGTGTGACAATGTTTTGCTGGTGAGCAATAGTATATTATTCAGTATATTAGTATATTATTGCAATCAATATATCACCAGTTAGATTTCTTGTACACTAAATGGATACTATGTTTTTGTATTAATACTGTAAATGTATGTTGTTTGAACTGTTGACATCACTTAAAACTCTGTACCTAGTGTTTGACTTCCACGCCTGTAATCAATACAGCAATAGCCCCTTTCACACATACAGACCTTACCGGTAAATACAACTGGAACGGCAGTGAAATTACAGCACACATCAGTGGAACAGTCAGTGACGCAAAGGCGCAGCTGTTTAAAGAATGTCCCCAGTTGTTACTGAATATGTTGGAAAACGCTGTTTGAATGGTGCTTTACTGGTAAAATGGCGGAATGGAACTGCTTGTGTGAACAGTATTTACCTGTGAAGTCGTACCGGCATTGTTGTGTGAAAGGGGCTAGCACCATATCTGCAGTGTTCCTGGGTTCTTTTGAGGTTCATCTGATGTTCTCTAGTGCTTCTGGGTTCTCTCTGCTGTTCTACTTGCCCTGCAGAGTTCAGCTATTTTCACAAGCTCAGCAATGTAAGATAATTTTACAGCGTTTGAGGATTTACAAATATAAACTTCCCAGTCTATAGTCTATAATTATAGTTTTCCCAGTAGCTTAATCAGTAGAGCGCATGTGTTTGAACACTGTTATGGGTTATTATGGGTTTGATTCCTAGTTGTAGATTTGTAAAATAATTATACAGAGGAATCACTTTGGATAAAAGCGTTGGATAACTGACTGTAAAGTATAATAAAGCAACGAAGTCTGGTACTGTTCAATCGTTCACCAAAGAACAACTTGGGAACCGTCCATGCTAAATCACAAGCATTCCATTTGCATCCCATATCTTAGCTTCTGCATTTATTGTCACTTCCACTTGCTAATCTTTCCCACCAAACTGTGCCTGAGAGCATGAGCATTTAATATCTAATTAAAGTCCTCTATCACAAATTCTACTCCAGGTTGCTCGTTCTATGACTCTAATCTAGGTCATCTTTCTTATCTTGAGGTCCTGAGTGATCTTCACTGCTGCTTGGAGGAGAGATGGTGTCAATTCTGGCCTTGTCAGGAGGGAGATGACGTCACTCTGGACCATTCGGAAGATTTTGTGTTGTTCTGTGTGAGAGGGATGGAATGGTGTCTAGGCCATTTAGAACAGAGAGGATGTTCCTTCAGCCTCTTGAATCACCATTGCACAAAGACTTTGAAAGATTAGAGTATAAGAGGAGACTGACAGCAGTGAGTCTTTTATAGATTTATCTTTCGCTCTGTCTCCCTTAAGGAGTCTATATCTTGGTCTGCCAAGCTTTATTCTATTCTTCTCGTTGCATCTTGATCACTCCATTTTCTTATATTTCCTTAAATCTCTTCGTTCATAGCCTAGTCAGTTTCCCCATTTAACCCATTCCATTGTTTCCTTGATACTTCTCTTCTTCAAACTCTCAAGCTCTTTTGATCCCTCTCTCTCCCACAAGCATCACAATCTCTCGCTATCTCATTTTTTAAGCTCTCTCTCTTCTCGAGCTCCTTCCACATCTTTCTTGTTTAAGCTGTCTATCTCTGTTGAGCTCTATCAATCATCCTCTCCCTCAAGCTCCCTCAATCTCTGCTCTTCTCCCCTCCAATAGTGTCTCTTCTAAAGCCTATAAATCAATCTGTCTCAAGCAATCAAAAGGTTTCTCTGATGCTGCTTGTTCTGATGCTGCTTAAACTGGACTCGAGATGCTTGTGCATATATGCAAACTAATTTGTAAATCACCAGGGCCAATTTTAGGAAACTGAACGGAAAGCAAGTAGTACTCTATATTTCACACGTCAAGCAAATTCTGATAATCTGACTTACTTCAATGGAGTCTTGCGGTCCAATGACTCAAGGGATTGAAGAGTCAGTGGTGGAGTGTTGGACTTGTGACCAAAAGATTACAGGTTAATCCTGGTCTGGTAGGTAACACAACTGAAGCAAGACACTGCCATCCGACTGACTGCCGTCTACTATTCATTTGTAAATTGTTTTGGATAAAGACATCTGAAGGTAGAAGTAAAGCAAATGTAGTCCACCTTTAGATAGATTCCAGATCTCGTTTAGATACCAGGAATGAAGATGAAGAATTGTTTTGGCGGAATTTACTGTACTGTCCCAGAACTGTGGACCAACCAAACCAATAGGATCTGGAGTCCAATTGAGTTGACAAGACAATGCAAGGCTCAATCTTTAACACACAAATTTAAAAGGGTTTTTTGAAACATTAGTCAATTAGATATTTTTCAAAAATACAAAATACTGAAATCGAAATAAGTTTATAGATCCTACACAATACAATGATTATCAAGAGGGATAAATGGGGAAAAACACAAGTGATTTAAGATGTTTACTGTCAAAATTAATGTACATAATATACAAATACAGCATACTAATTACTGTAATTAATTAATTAACAAGCTTCTGCCTCATTGCTATCAGCTGTTTAGTTATTTTCGCTTTCTGGCTAATCTTTCTGGCTATATATATATATATATATATATATATTTTATATTAGCAGTAATTAAATGATATTAGCATTTCTGCCTTAGGTGGATGAGTTTGAGTAAAAAAAGTTGTTTTATGTGAATCTTATTAGTGTTGCTGAGAAGAATGAACGATAAACCTAAAGTAATCCAGTATGTGTAATGATGCCGGATGTGAGAGATCAGATGAGTTTAGAAGTTACAGTCCCAGTCTGAAAATTCCTCTTGGGCTTTGGTCTTATCAGAGGGAAAGCGATCAAAATTTATATAGCAGGGACCCTGAAAATCACACAAAAACAAAATTATTTTTACAGAGACATTAAAATTATTATTTTTTCATAATACACACAAAAATTCTGTGTGTATCTTGATATTTCTTCAGCTGATCAGTCATGCTCAGGTTCATCTGCTAGTTTTTCTTTCATTCGCATTGTTTTAGTGAGTCAACTTTCCAGCTTTTTGTGTTCTGGCTCTCTTCTGTAACATTAATAACCATTATTAACTAACACCACTGTTTTCTTCACTCCTTTAAGGTATCTGTGGCAAGACTTTCATATTGTTATTCATGTACATTTCAAAAGTTGTACATTTCAAAATGTTGCTTTTTTGCTATTTCTAGCACTTGCGAATCCTGTCAGTAAAATATGGTTGTAAGAATTATAATTGTAAATCTTACTTTTCGTATGAACCGGACAGTTGGTGCATCCAGCTGCCCCATCCTTAGTTTCTGCCAGTTAATGCTGTTAAACCACCTAAAACACATAACATTTAAATAGCAAGTTAAAACGAAATAAAAACAAATACAAAACGCACCTGTGATGTCGGACATCTTTAATTCCATTTCTTGTATTCCCTAAACGCTGACCAGGCCGAGTCCTGTGGGACAAGCAAAATCAACTGGGACTGAAAATGAACGTTACAAAATATTTGTCAGAATCCTTGAACATTCTGCTGAGAGTTTGTAACAATAGATGCTAATATTCTGTTCAGGAATTTTTTTAACAATTAGATCTGGTGACTTCTGATCTTACTTGTTTTTCATTGTTTTATTGTGTGTTGTTAATAACAACAAAATTCCCATTTTCAGGATTCCTGTATTTATTTCTGTTTCCTGCCGGGGAGATTAGTATTCTGACAGTGCCCAGATCAGTTTTGTAATTGTCACCACTGTCCTCCATTATCATCTCGATTTGTTCTGGTTCCTTTTTTCTCCGCTGATTTATTTGGAAATTCTGAGATTTATGATTTCTGGAGTGTATAAATGTTGTGATATACATACATATATATAAACATACAAGTTGACAAATACGTGTTAAAGCATTACCTGCATAATTTACTGATGAGTGATTTGGCTCCCTCTCCCATGAACGGAGGGAAATTCACCAGACCATCTAATATCTTGGCATAGATCTTCTGTGGGTCGGTACTAGTAAATGGTGGTCTTGGTATTACAAAAAAACAGCATTATATAATATCATGTAGTTTCAAAAACACAACTTAAATACTATGTTGTTGATAAATTTGTAAAGTAAAAAATGTAAACATTATACTGTGTTTAAATATGTAAATACATGTAAGTTGTAGACGTATTTGCATCACATTAAAGATAGGGTACAAAGCATTGCCTGTGGATTTTTCCACCTATAGGTTGAAAAATGTGAATATGATGATGTGCATATGTACATACAATACATCCGATAGACAAAGGATCTAAGCAATTTATGTGAAAAAATCTCATAAACAACAAATAAATAAACTTGAAACACTATTTGCATCATTACAACATTTACATTTCAGTCATGTAGACTGAAGTGAAAGGATAAATCCAACTGTATAATAAATTATTTATTACCTGCCCACAAGTAGCTCGTAGATAAGAACACCAAGTGACCAGAAGTCGGCAGCAAAGTCGTGTCCTTGGTTCTGAATGATCTCAGGAGAAATATACTCGGGAGTGCCACAAAAAGAATATGTCTTTTCTCCTCTGGAGAGTTTTTTTGCAAAACCAAAATCAACCTGAAATCAAATGAACACAGGAAAATGTTTTAATAGAAGTACTTTGACCATGGTGCTTGTTTTAACAAAACTGTAAAGTTAGCAATGATATGTGTTTGGCAATGGTATATGTTTCATAGCCATTGCAGCCCAGTGACTTTCACACTGGTCATAAATATTTAAATACAAATTTAACAAACATCTTTCAAATAACAAACACAAACTTTTGTTGTTTATATATGTTTAGCACATGTGACAGAAAAGTAATTTATACATAAAAACTACATTGAATTGACAATAGTAAATGAACAACTATACTTTCAGCAAAAATATTTTACAAATGATACAAGCAAAAAACTCTATCCTTTATTTATTTTTTTTTTTTGACAAAGCACTCAAACATTTCAAAGTGCTACACAACTGAGTATTTTACCAGTTTGACATATCCTTTAGAGTCCAGCATTAGATTTTCTGGTTTCAGGTCTCGGTACAGGATGCCTTTCTTATGCAGGTAAGCGTAGGCTTCAACAACACAAGCTGCTATAAACACCGCAACGTTCTCCTTAAAATGTCCTCTGCAACATAACATTTTTAACAAATCATGACATTTTTAATGGCATTCAGATGTTTTTTTTTATTTTTTACTAAAGTGTGCAATAATTTACTCTTCCTTCAGCTTTGTCCAGAGTTCTCCTCCAGAACAAAACTCCATTATCATATAGATGTAGCAAGGATCTTTGAAAGCAGCATACAGCCTAAAACAAACCAGAAAAATATGTTATGTAGTATAAGGAGTTAGTGGTTGAGGACCTGAAAAAAATCTCATCTCGGTCTAAACAGTAAATCTTGAGCAACCGATTTTTTTTATTTGTGACCATGAAGCAGAAACTCATTCTTTTGTTCTATAGTCTTGGGTCCTAGTGTCCTCGTCAGGTCACTGCGCGGCACTGCATTTTCCCACCCGCTGTGTTAACCCCTGACGTGCTAAAACCGATGGACTGCGTTGTCGTGGTCTTGGGCCTCATTCTAGTCAGAGAAGTAAAGTACTTGAGTAAACTTTAGGAAGTTTTGTAAATTTTGTAAATATACAATATGTTTACATAGGTATAATACAATTCAATCTAAAATAAAAAGTATGACAAAAATGTACAGAAACTGAAAAAAAATGTTTAGACATTGAAACACTGAGCATAGTATTTGTACTTGTATTAGTTGATTGCGTGAATTAATTGGGACTGCGTGAATTTAAATGTTGCTTTTTATTTGGTACTCAGCACAAGTACAAAGTAGCCAAAAATACTAATAAGTAAAAAAATGATTACAATATTTACAAAATGTACAAAATATACTAATGTGTACTCAAGTACTTTACACCTCTGCCTCTAGTGGTCTCCAATTGTCAAAGTGCACTTTGCGGTAATAGCTAAAATGGCCGAGAATAGGACGAGAATAAGTTATATTGGCTGCAGGGCTAGACGGAAATCTTTGCAAAGACTTTTATTATTATTTAATTGTGTTATTTATGGAAATTATTTTTGAGCGTGATGATTACCTTTCATTAGGAGATAGATGGAAATTAGTAAATATTTAAGATCAAGTTCATTTTATTTATAAAACGCTTTTCTAAGTAAAGTCTATTGCATATGTTATTACCTAATACTAATAATATTCTTTAGTAATAACATATGTAATATCTCCAACACAATATAATGTAAAAATTACCTTTAATTTTTACACTAATTGTGCTCCTAAAAGCCCAACTAGAGCACATTTTAAAAATGATATAATTTCAGAGTTCGGGTCTCAAGAAGTTAAGAAATGCTGATAAAAAAAAACAGCTTAGGTATTATTCTTCCTAACACTTACTTGACAATAAAGAGACACTGGGTTTCTTGAAGAATTTTCTTTTCTAGAAGAATGTGTGATTCTTGCTTCTTTGCAACAATGTGTTGTTTGCTGACCTTCTTCATGGCGAAATACTTTCTGTGCTGCAATGTGGTCACCTGTTACATAACAGATCAAATAAATGAGAATGTGATGACAATGTAGTAAATGAGTAAATAATCAAAAATACTGATTTCAATATTTTTAGTAGAAAGGAAGTTATTCACGTATGTCCTAATTATTTACCAGCTCTACTCGACCGAAGCCTCCAACTCCAAGAGTGACAGGTTCTCCTTGATAACTTCCCTCTTGGTACAGAACGGGGATTAGATCTTTGAGCTTCAGGTACGATTTTGGTCTAGAAATTGAGGTGCAAAAATAAGTTCTGATAATAAATAATGCCTCTATTTCTTACTTTATTTAAAGATTATTCATGATAATAGCAATATTTTAATACAAAATAAATCATACTGTGCTTCCACTGGTTTTTCTTCATTTTCCACTAAATCCAATCTGAAGAAGAACAATTATGAACGAAAATTAGCTCTTATAAAACATAAATTCAGTTGAGCAAGGAAAATATTCACTCATTAATTTAGGCAGAGGTGCAAAGAGTACTTAAATACTTTACTTGAGTAAAAATATGGATACCTTACTGTGGTATCCATACTTTTACCTAAATGACTCAAGTTACAAGTATAACAAGTTACAAGTCACCAATTTCAAGAGACTTGAGTAAAGTATCCAAATAACAAAAAATATAGATAATTCACTCGTACTAAATTTAGGCTCAAAAACACCAAGAAATTGTGAAAAACAAGAAACTATTTATTTATGGGGTTGTGTTTCTTAATATAGAAATGAAATTTATCACCTCAATGTTTCAAAATGGCAAAACAATATAGATAAAAAAATGAACAAAAATTCAGTCTCAGTTAAACTCGGATGTGCAAAAAACGCGACCGCTAATTCACGTTCATGTGATTTAACTCATAAATAGCATCCAGAACCTTCAGCACCTTGCACATGGCGATATTGCCTTGTCCGCCAATAAATTAATCGTTCCAGCAAACGATGCCGACTTAATGTAACGAGAAAAGGGAAATGTCTATTGAAATGTAGTGGACTAAAGAGTACAGATGCTGAATAGAAGAGGAAAGAAGTAAAAATGTGCTTATATTTTTGATACTCAGTACAAGCACAATGTAGACATTACATATACTTAAGCGCTTTATACCACTGGTCTGCAGATGTTTCTCTAACAGCAGAAATTTCCAGAAATTCTTTCTCAGCAAATAACTTCAACTAATAGAGAGTCACATTTAAGGGAGCAAACATTTCTTGTCAGTAACCAATAATTTTACACATTGCTGCTGAAGACCAGGTACTTTCACAGTTGGACAGTCCCGTTCTAGTTAGACCGGTTAGGTCAAGAATTATATTGGTCACATGTTTGCGGAAAAAAAAAATATATATATATATACATGTATATATTTTTATATATATATATATATATATACATATATATATACTGTATATATATATATATATATATATATATATATATATATATATACACACATGTATATATATAAATAATATTATATATTGTGTTTTATATATATAAATAAATAAATGTACTTAAAATGACAATTTTCATAACAGAATTATCGCACCATTTTTGAAACAATATGGCTTTACCTCAAATGTGATTGCCTAAATTTTGAGTTCCATTTCAAGTATTGAAAAGTATTCAAGTATTCAAGTATTCAAGTAAGACAACTAACTTACTCTTTGTGTAGTTCAAGACTTTCAATAGGAATGGTTTCATCAAAAAGCCTGTGAAGAAAAGTGACAGTCATGTATGTAGTCATGTATGTATGTATGTATGTGCGCTTACGAATATGTATGTTCAGTGCTATTTCCCAGTCCTCAAGATTAAACTCACTCTTTATCAATAGAAAGGCAGGTGACTGGCCCTACTGCTGTGCAAGTGGCTGTTCTCAGAACTTCCCTAGAGTAAACACAACATTAAGCACCTTCTCATCGTAATTTATATTTAATGATCATTTCATTATTTTAATATCAAGTTCATGTTTGATATTATAGAATAATGCACATGAAAAAGAATATTTTTACCGAATAAGAGCCAGTTCTCCAAAGTGTTCCCCTTCACCCATCTTACGAATGCCTTTCTCCAGCCCGTTCGCCATTTTTGTCACTAATACCTGTACATCGTATTTTTTTATATTATTATTTTTTTATATTATTCTTTTTTATTGCTTTAATTTAAAACAGTATTTTATTTAAATCGCCAATTGTGACTATAATAATTAACAATTATTTCTGTTTTTGTTCTATTTCTTTTTATAATTTTGTTATGAATACGAATGCAAACATTTTTAAATATCTTTAAATATTAAAAAAAAATCAATCTCATTAATCATACTAATTATTGTGTCTGACTTTTACCTCTCCTTTCAGGATGATATAAAATGTATTCCCTTCTGTTCCCTCTCGCACAATGACTTCCTTATCTTGAAATTTCACCTACAGAAAGCGAACATGAACATGTATCTAGCGTGACATCAACCCGATCACCACCACAAATTTTTTTTTTCTTTTTTTTTTTTTACATATTTTTTGTGTAGAAACACACTTACTTCTTCCATTGAGTCAATGATCTTAAGCAGTAGAACACTGTTCAGGGCTTTCAGAGAGCGAACACTAATAAAGAAACGTGTTAATCATACACTGATATTTGCATAAAAACATCATTGCGTATTGCTCTTAAAAGTATTACTGTTTGTCCTTATACTACTAGTCAATAATCAAACCAATAAATAGTAATTAAAAATGTTATATATTTGTTATATAATAACATTAGTTGTTTTAATATACTATATATTGAACCAATTAAATACATAGCACATACGCACATACATACTGTAAAACTACTAACGTTACACTAATGCCTACAATATAACACAAATTACAGAAATTATTTGTTTAGTTTCAATTTCACAGAAATATTTTCAATTTCTTTTTAACAAAACTCGTTTTGTTAGTTTAGCACATTCTTACGTTTTTAAGAAGCCCAAGAGTTGTTCTCGTCTTTTTTTGGATTTGTTGGTCATGATGCTGCGATAGGTTTGTCTCTCAATACACCACAGTTTTACATCTGTAGTGGCTGTATAAAAAAGAATTATACATCAGCAAAAATATAAAGACATTTACAGTAAATGAGATTTTCAAATGATTTAAGAGCGGCACTGACCTTTAACTGTAGCCGTCCGTCTACAGTTGTACAGTATGGCCAGCTCCCCAAACACATCCCCAGACTTCAGTGTCCGCAGACTTCGTCCAGCCTGTGTGACTCTTAGTTCCCCAGCTTAAAACATAAATTCAGGCATTACCAGTCGCTCAAACAAACAAAATATTTTCTGTTTTAAGTGGCATTGTAGTGACATCTATCTATCTATCCATCCATCCATCCATCCATATAGTCCTCGCAGATGGGCTGCCGCTGCTCTCCCCCGCAATTGGTGTACATGTGCATGTTATGTTTTGTTAGGCGGTCTATGTTTTGTATTGAGTGTCTTGAAAGACTGAAAATTTTAATTAATTATTATTATTTATTTATTTTTATCATTATTATTATTATTATTATTATTATTATTATTAATTCTTCTCTGGGTTTATGTGTGTTGACTTCACTGTGTGTGTGAACTTCACTTTATAATTAATTGCATAGCAACATTTTGATATGGTTGCGAGTGGCCTCATTGACAAACTCACGTTACTTTTGGCAGACAGAAGAAGGAAAATGCTGTGTCCAAACTGAGACTTAGGTTTCTACACAGAGTGTTGCATTCTCTTGAGTTACAACAAGTCTTTCTCCCAAAACATATGGTGCTTCAGAAACAGAGTAAATGTGTAAACAAACCAGCAACAATGTACATGCTGTCTCCCTCTGTTCCTTCTGTTATTATGGCATCACCAGGACAACCGTCCAGCCCCTTCATCAGCTCCACCATCATACTGATCTGCTCTTCATCCAGACGCCGGAGGAAGTCATTCTTACCAATGGCCTTCACTATCTGTGCTGTTTCACTGTTTCAAGACACAAAGAATACAATAAATTAAGTTCATATTTATTGTGTTTGTTACTGTCAACTGTTGTAGTTATTGAGAAAAACCTTGGAGATTTTTGAATGGTGTTGGCAGCAATTTCAAGAACCTCTGGTACTGGCTCTGGGACGACAACAGCTACGCGACTTTGATTTTTGAAAGTAGAAACTCCATCGATGTTTTCTTCTGGTGCCCTCTCTGCCAGACAAAGTTAAGACAATAATTTTACTGAAATATTGCGGAGTCCATGGGTGTCAATAAACATTACTTTTTTGACAAAATACATACATGTACTGACACAGAAACTGAGGAACATAAAGATGTCAGACAGAGAACAATGACACAGGTGAATGTGTAATATGAATGACTTGAGTCTATATATATACTATATATATGTTTTTTTTTCTTCTGATTTCTTACCATTATTTTCAAGTCGGGCCTGCAAGTCCCTTAAACTGCTTTCTTTTTCTGCAAGCTGCAATTCTGAATAAAAAAAATGATGTATCAACTAATTAAATGACCACAATGAAAAGTAATGCCCTGAATAACAAATATATGCACTTACTGTATACATTATACATCACAGAATCAGACTGAGCACAAGTGTTTTATTGAATTTTCCATTTTCAACTGCTTTTTGGCTTTTTTTAACGGCTTTTTTTAACTGCTTGAGATTTTATCTTATTGAGAATATTTTTCTACAGACTGATATTTCTGCAAAAGTAGCTGAGAGATTTTGATGACGAGCAGGATGATACAGCTCCAATATGAGCTGCTCTCATAACATACCTATTACAAAAGCCTGTTATACCAAATATTTTACTAATATTCCAAATACCTATTTTATGCGCTTTGATACAGTTGCAATTGTGAAAAGCGCCTTACAAATGCATGAATTTAAATTCAACTTGCATTTATATGATTTTTGCAGTAGTTTGTGTACCCATTTGCCTTAAATATGTCGCTATCTATTTCCACGTGTGAGTGAGTTTGGGTAAATGGTTAGGACCAAAAGCCAAAAAAATATAGTATATAATATATAGTATGCTTAATATAAAATGATGAATATTTTTAAACTTCAAGAATATTTCTTACCACGTTTTTGTAGTTGGGCCAGCAAATCTTTTAAACAGGTATCCTTATCTGCAAGCTGGCTCTCTGTAACAGTGAAACAATGTACTTTCAACTTACAACTTACAACTCATTGAAAAATGATCACAAAATAGATCTGTTGATTTCTTTAACTTTTATCACCCAATGTTTAGACTCGAGTGATGCCACTACTGTGGTGACCTCAAAGAATTCTGCCCTCTTTTTTAAGGGCAAACATAATATTTTTTGCAGAATTTCAGAATTCTGTTTTCAGTAGTCACAGTTGTGGCCAAGTAGTATGGAATTGGATCTCAAAGATACAGATACAAATCCCAAATGTGAAATATCCATTACAATGGTTGTAGAACCAGCCATAGGAGGATTTGAACCTGCAAGTGATCAAGTCCTCTACCACTGGTCCACAACTGCCCACTCTGAACAAAGTGAACAACTATATTGGTTGAACAGTTTTTTTTTTATTTTAATCAATAACAACCAGGAAACCATAAATAATGTTGATTAGTGATGCGGCAGTAACAGCCTCATTTACATAACACACCTCATTCACAGCGAATGCAGGATATTAGCTCAAAGCCCATTGGCTGTTCTATTGTTTTTTTTTTTAGGAAGAAATCCCAAATGGTGTCTCCGTATGTCTTCTACTTAATTTAATTTCAAAGTTGCTTATAGATTGTTTTGCTGCTTCTGGTAGAGGATGCCTTGACATTTTTAAATACAGCACTGTACAAAAGTTATAGGCAAGAGTAGAAAAAATGTTGTAAACAAAGAATATTTGCAGAAAAACCATTGATAAAAACAATGACAAAAACCAACAATCTGTACAATGCAAAGTGTGCAAGCAAAAGGAACATCTAAATCAAATCAATACTTGGTGTAAGCAGTGTTTTTTAAATACTAAACATTAAAACAATTTCTAACTGCAAGAGTCAAAATTTTGGTCATGACTGTTTCATACTTTTCTTACCAAGTTCATCTATTCGGGCTCGGAGGTCTTTATCTGTTGTCTGTCTCTCTGTAACGCAGAAACAATGTTTGAAAGAACAACACTTATCTATTCATCTATTCATCAACTATTCATCACCATCAGGAACAACTTACTCAAGAACAACTTACTCAAGTCCTTTGGCTCTTTCTGGACGTCCGGATTGAGCTGGACTTCTTTCTCCAGCTTCGTCTGGATTTCCTCAAGTTGAGATTCCATTGACATTCAATTTTACTATAGCAACATAAAAAAGAGTAGTAAAACAAGTTGAGCAATATGTAGCACTCACACACACAGGAATGTTTCTGAAATTGCATGGATGTATATCGCATTGTTATTTATTAATTTATTTTTTCCTTTTTCTTCTTAATTCACAACTGATAACTGCACAAATACTAATTCACAACACAACTGATAACTTCAAATCTCATTAATAAATGTTTAACAACTCATGAATAGTCCTCTAGAAGAGCTCACAAAAAACGGTTAACTGGCAGCTAGAAAATGTTTTAAAAGTACGTACATGAAATGATCCTGAGTTAAGCCGTGAATTAAAATTGTGTGAATAAAGCGTTTATTTACAGAGTGTAACTTCAGGTTCATTTATAAATGTTTAACTGATCCTTAACAAAACATGAAATTACAATTATTAAGCATGTTGTTATAATACTTTTAAAGCATGAACATCCATCTACATGACTTCCAAAAACCGAGCCTTCAATTTTCTTATATTTTTCCTCACCTTTCTACTCACTGGATGGATAGAGAAATGATACGCTTATCACTGATGACTGCCACAACGCCAACATAAGATCATTTTCAATCGTAGACTTCTAAAAGGGAGAGCAACTGCAAAATGTTTTCAACAATCCCTGTTCGAATCTTTCTCTTGAGGTTTGATCAAGGTTCTCCCCCTACTGTCGGTGAATTATAGCTAAATAGTTTGCCTGCTGGTCTCTGGCATTCCTTGGCATTCTTTACACATAAAGGTGTAGAATGTGAGAAACTCAGGACACGGACACGCTACCCTCTGTTCCCTCGCATCAAATGGTCTTCAGGTTTCTTGTCCATTGAACAATTGCCACACTCCACTTGTTTTGTAACAACTCTCTCAGACTTTTGTAAAGCTGTGATACTTACCAGTGTTTTTTTATTTGGCCCCGTGCAAGGTCTCAGTACCTCAGAACATTTGTTTTATTTTTTTTAAATTGGCTCAGTCCGTACAGCATCAGGAGGACTATAGTTAATGAAGAGTGTTATGAGATGACTGCACTGTAGTACTGGCTCTTTGCCTCTGGTTCAACTGGGCATGAGGAGAGAAGATATGAAGAGCACTGCACCCCAGTTTTCTCAGTTCCCTGATTGTATCTCAAGACCGAAGAGCCATTCACATTGTGCCTGGTGTAACTAAAATATTTATGACAGAAGTTGATTTATAAAGCTCAGCTCAGCTCCTCTGTTTAAGTAATCCTGATTATTGTATCTTTGCATTTTAATCAATGGTTCTTTACAATGGTTTCTACTTGTGCAGTGTTTAGTTGATGAGTACGGTATGAAGTTATGCCACCATGTATATTGAAAAATGATTTTTTTTAAACATTTAAATTGTTTGTTGGTTTAGCACAATGTATTTATTTGTGTCTTCTTTATTTACCTTGCATAATTGTTTTAACATAGAAATTACCATAACATAGAGACAAAGAAATTAACATAGAGACAAAATCTCATTCATGCATTCATTCATTAAAAATCAATTACTTTGTATCTCAACACTAAAAAAGCCCTTCACCGTATGCCTGGCTTAACTAACTTGTAGTGTGTCTTTTTACTTTCCTCCCATCGTATCCGACAAGTGGTCGATTTACAAAAATGCCACCAGTAATTCAAATGATATTAGGCAAAACTCATGTTATAGATTTTACTGCATTTTTAACAAATTAGTAACAAATTGGTTTAAATCTCATAATAGACTTGAATTACTTAACCTAGACCAAGCGCCAGCAGGAACAGTAGCAGTACTTCATGGCAGAGATCACGTCAATCATTCACATGCTTTTATGAAGGAAATCTGAAGTTAAAGCTGCAAGCAGGAGTGTCTGGAGGGTAAATCTGGGTCAGGATCTATTCAGGGTCACGGTAAAACCTGATCAATGCTTCTTCAACACTCACAGTTCAAGTTCAAGTTTTTTTATATAGCGCTTTCTTAATTCCAGACCAATGCAAAATTGCTAAACTCACAGTTGGGCAAAGATACATTCAATATGAATTAAAACACTCTAATTCCTTTACACACGAATTGTTTAACATCAAAAATCACTACTACTGTTTTGAATTCATGTCATACCGTGTATGTATATTTGTATATATGTTTGTGACAAATAAAATTTGATTTGATTTTGATTTGAATTGTAAACATTTGATTAAGTACTTGTTTTAGTGAACATACTTTTATTGAAAACAATTCAACAATACATATTTATTATCAGATGCTTAGCAACTTTCTAGTGGATTACTCAGACAAAGATTAGTTATTTAATAGCATATTAAGAACTTTAGAAATCAATCAAAACAAATGTGTAAGTGTTGGTTAAATGTAACAAATTATATAAATTAATTTTCGTACTTAAATGTTCTGCTTCTATAGAGCAACAGATTTGTACTCGAAATGTATTCAACTATTGTCCTAGACACAACCATTATAAAAAAAAACAAAAGTGTTACTGAAAAAGATTTCAGTGTTTAAATCTGAAAAATTGACAGTGAAAAACATCTGATTCCAGAACAGTCTCTTTTAAACTTGGCTTCTAAATGAGCAAAGTTCTCTACGAAAAACTGTTTTATAAAGCTGCGATACATTTTACAATGCTAAGCATTTAAGAAGGGTATTTTAAAAGGTGTAAACTCTTGGGGGAATGATTACCTTTCTTTATTACCTTTTACTAAGAAACAAGGAGAACTAAGGGCCTAACAAAATGCCTCCAGTGTAGCCTATTGTGTATCATAGATCTGTATAGTTAGTAAAGCGTGTAAACACACACACACACACACACACACACACACACACGCACACACAAACACACACACTTATATATACTGTAATATATACGTACAATCATTGAGGTGATAAGAGGAGGGAAACAATACATTTTCTTCTTTCTCACCCAATTCCCAAAAAGTATTCCCTTAGTATTCCCCAAAAACCTCAACAACCTAATAACCTTAACCTAAGATCTAAAATCTCAGTTTGACCCTCAGAGGACTTCAAAGTTATGAATGAAGCCAAAAAAGTCCCAGCTAGTTCCCATAGGGTCCCACTTTAGCAATAAGAACTAGCGTTTGAGATGCCGCTTTGGCGTCAAAGTATGACATTTTCATACTTTTATTTTTATAAATTCTTGAAAAATCCTACCTGAAAATTCATGCTGTGAATCAGTCCAGAAAGTGTGTGTTCTGGCATCAAGGATAATGCAGAGGAAATAAACCATTAACCTGAAGCTCCTCCCCTCTTGTCACATGAGTGATTAACACGGGCTCCACCCCTTAGAAAAGATCTTTCTTTTTCCATCTTTCTCAATTTTATTTAGATTTTTTAAATCAGGAATTTAAATAATAGTTTGTGCTTTGTGTATTTATTAATAATGTTGGTCTGATGTTAAGGACATCTATTCATATAGTTCAATCCTGTTAGGAAAAACCCCATCACATCTGCTTTATTTGATGAGAAAATCAGACTGGATGTAATAATGTGTACCACAATGTTATGCATATTAAAAAAATCAGAATAAAACTAGTTCTACCTAGGCATTGAACCTTTATAGTTATACCTTGCTACAAAATCACACACATTACATCTACATTTATCCATTAACAATGTTTGACAAAAGTACATACATTTTCCAATGCCAATTCACAAGAAATGCAAGCGCTGCACATTTTGCACCTTGAGCCTCATGTGGGTTCTTCTTGCTGTGCGCTTCAGCGCTACCCACTGCTCCACTCACAGTCCTGCTTATTACAGAATACAGTCGACTCCACTTAACCCTCTGGTTATGGTCGTTTCAGAGGAACATCAATATATAACAAGGATATTAATCAATTTGAGTCACCAACAAGTTCCCCAAAACAGCTGTTTGTGTGTGTGTGCGTGTGTGTGTGTGTGTAACAGCGGTTTGTTACGTCTCATTGTTGCAAAGAATATTTGAACACACGGACTCTTTTCAGCGGTGGCAAAAATGACGCATTATTGGGCTAACATTTTAGGGAAGATGAAAAAAATCAAAACAAAGGCACATAATTCTGTGGCTGCGAAACCAAGGACCAAGTGGACCAAGTTTCATGTGGACCAAGAAAACAAGACACCAGGAATATACGGGGAAATCGGTCCAATCATTTACAACCATACTGATGTTTGGCTTTATGATGCTTTCACACAGACCATTGTCGTTCCATTGTGTGAGGAGAGATGGGGTTGCTCCAGATCCAATCAGGTACAGATCATGTTGTCTCTGGAACTAGCATCACAAAAGTGTCTGTAAAATTAACAATTCTAGAAGAGACTGGCACCAGTGAGCTGCTTCTTCCTAAGTTTATTTTTCCTACCCATTGTCACTTTGTTGATTGCCTGGTCATATAGTCATAGTCAATATTCTTTGTTCGGTTTATTTTGCACAGCTGCAACTTTATAAAAGGCTTTATAAAATTGTATAAATAAAAACTGAATCAAAATGAATTTTCTTGCTTTCTTAAAACACATTTATTAACAGGATAACACACAATAATAAAAGTATTCAACATTCACAACTCAGCATTCAGCTCCTGTTTCAGTTCTGTCACATACACATGGTCTGGTCCGTAAACTACCTCCATGATGCCAAGTGCCTGTAAAACAAACACAAACATGACATACTGAACAACATTTTTTAACTTCAAAAAAGTATTTATTTGTTGTATAAGAATACTTGTTAGTAACTGTATATCTTATTTTTACTGTGTTTAACATTGTATTATTATTAATATACTTATTATATAATCAATAATAATACAATAATGGACATGTAATTATTAAGTATAATATTCATAACGCTCTGTATATTATGTTATATTTGAACACACCTCAGTGAACATTCTAAATGTGATTCATTTTGTTCTTGTGCAACTTCTGCAATCTTAAGAACTTGATAAATTGTTCATAGCAATTCAGACAATATTGCATATAAAGATAAAATGTCACATTAGTTCAATTTTGCAAGAGTCAAAACTACTATTTAAATGCATTATATTCACTATTGAAGTGGTTATGCATAAGCGGCCAAACGATTGTTTTACACTCCTCACAAGTGTTTTAGTTTTTAAGACAATTGTTGATTTCTTCTGTACATTTATTGTTGCAATCAACAAAGTCACACGATGTGTTGTGCTTGTCCTACTTTTTCGGACTTTGATCCTGCATGAACAATTCTATTGTTTACACCAGGGATGAGCTGTTAGCACTTTGTAACATCTTGATGATACTCCAGGTCAACTTTTCTATTCATTGCTAAAGGAGGAGCAGGTAGGACATATATAGATTATACAAACTAAATGTCAGTGCTGAGAATACCATGCCCATTCGTACTGTATTGTGTTTTTCTAATAACAAACCATTACAACGTTTTAGTAAAGAATTGTTTAAGCTGATTTTCCAATTTAAGTAGCAAGGGAATGCTGAAACATATCCAGAAGGAAAGGCACTGTAACAAAGTACTACATCAGATCTAGGCTACCAATGGCCTCCCTGGTTCAATGGTGTCCTTTTGTGTGGTGCCAAAATAAAAATGGTCTGGTCTGGGACTAAAAAGGCGCTATATAAATAAACTTAAACTTTTGGGTTTATTGCCCAAGACCATGTTTGTGAGTTTTGCCTGTCAAACTGTTGAGTTGTTTGATCTCTGCAAAAGGATTCCCCATGTTTTAATCAAGAAAGCTTGGCTCATACATTACAGGCACCGCAAAGGTCAAATAGCCCAGTTCTCTTTTGAGGATGACAAAAATTGGGTACATTATTTGAATCTATTTTGGGAGTAAATTATCTTTTTCCATGCCAACAGGATTATCAACCTCCTCAAAGAAACGTTTCACTACAAAACGGCATCCACCATTCAATTTCTTAGTTGGGACTGATGAAGCCACCTGGATTAGTGGTGAAATGTTACTCCAAGAAGGAGTAACTAGTCTAGATAGTTACTAGACTCAAGATTTCCAAAGTGACAATTCCTCTTGGAGTACTGAAAATTTTCAACAGATATCAGAATCAGTTTTAACAGTTGAATCAAACAGCTGCAGCCTCTAGTCAAAGTCAAAAGTCAAAGTCAAAGAAGCTCTAATTTCTTTACCTACGGTACAGCAGACTAGTTCACCTTCACCTTCATCTGATTCCAGTCAGTCTAACCCCATTGGACCTCCTTTTTCTGTTCCACCAAATTCCCCATCTCAAATCAATACACACTCAAACAGAACAGCAGAATGGAGCTCACTTAGTTGTAGATAGGAACCTGTCACCACCGGAATTAGAACTCCGGTTGATGGGATGGCAGGTGAAGATTTTAAGTTCACGCCACACGAGTCTCAATTCGTGTGGTCCGTAGAACCAGGCAATGATGCTGCTGTTTCATGCTCTTTATCTCTTTAGAAGGTGGTCCGAATACGAGATGGAAGCTGTGATTTCCTCAACCTTCTCAGGAAGTACAGACACTGTTGGACATTTTTTGTGATGGAGCTGTTGTTGTGACAAAATAAATGGTCTTCCCTCAAAAACACTCCTGCCGTCTGGGTAGAGGAACAGGAGCATGTGGGCTCTCACCAACAGACTTCATGCCAATGCGCTTCTTACAGACAACAAACTCAACACCAAGTTGACTGCAGGTAAAACTTACTCTACCACTGTGTATAAATCTGCTCCTTTACACTTCATTGATTTCCACTTCATTGACTTTTTCTTTTTCTCACTCTACAATGTAGAGTGAGAAATGGTCATAGAATTGACCATTTCGAATTGTTTAAGCTGATTTTCCAATTTAAGTAGCAAGGGAATGCTGAAACATATCCAGAAGGAAAGGCACTGTATTCGAAGTACCACATCAGATCTAGGCTACCAATGGCCTCCCTGGTTCAATGGTGTCCTTTTGTGGTCAACAATTCTAAATGGTCACACCTTGTGTTTTTCTCTTGCCCGTTGTTTGTACTACCTTGTATTTAAGTACACAAGACCTGTGTTTGACATGGCTATGAAGAGGTTCTCCAGTTACTAATGTTGGATTATTACAGAACTTTGTGTGCTACAGCTGACAGTACTCCCAACAATATAACACAATAGTTAACATCCAGTGAAAAGACCTAGAAACCTAGATGTACTTTTGAGTTTCGAGCTAGACTAAATGGTCAAAGTCAAACTGATACCCATTCACATTGTTAAAAATGGACACAAAACAAAACAGTGCAATACAGTATAAAAAAATAATAGAAATGTAATAATGTTCAAATGTACAAAAAAAAAATGCAGAATTCTGCAGCACACGGGTTTCATGACATTGTTTCATGACATTTATCCGTCCATTCATTCAGTTATCCATCCATGCATTCATACATTTTCTGCGGCTTCTTCCATTTCCGAGCAATGAAAACCTGGAGTCAATCTCAGAAACTCTGATTCACACCTTGGATTGGTGCCAAACCATTTTTACAGTGAGACACAGACACACACTTTCACACACTCATTCATACCTGTGGACTATTTTCCAATTACAATTCAAATGATCTCAATTTTACATAGTCAAAAAGTGATGAAAATATTATAACTTACCTTTTTAAACGCACTGATGCCAGAGGACTTTCTCTCCAGAGCGAAGTACAGTCTGCCCATCTTCATGTACACAGAGGCGACATTAAGAGAGAATGCTGGATAAAGCATACTGCAAATACAATACAACATCCACAACATTCAACTATTTAACTTTCATTTTGTAAATAGTCCCATCATCCCATTTTGTGCAAGTTTGTACATACGTGAATGGTTTGAGGAGTTTTTCACCATAGCTAATTGCTCGGTCGAAATTTTCCATGAAGAGACAGATCCCCATGGCCTGGTACATCATGTGAAGGATGTAGACACTGGCATCATCAAACACAGCACTCATTTTCTCAATGCTAAGCTCACACATCTCCAGCAACTCAGCTGGATGTGGAAAAAAACTGTCAAGGTCTAATACACTTCAAAAATCAGTTCCTGTACAAAGTAGATCCCTGAATTTTTACAGAAACAAAATTGTTCTCTACACAAAAAACCCGAAGCAATGGGCAGCCTTAGCAGCAAGCTGATATTATAAAACATAGAAAGGCCTGCTATAATACTTTTAATATTTTTCAAGCATTTTATATCATTACCAGTTGAGAAACATTAAGGAACTTTGTAATTGAACCTTCCAAGTTGCTGATCTCAATCTCTTTTACCATAAGTAATTTGCCTTGGGTTAGGCAGAAAAACAACAAGAATGGTTAGAAACCATAGACTTAGACGAGTCTTAGACGAGATTTAGTAAATCAATAAATCAAGTTTGCAAGTGGACTTTAAAAGGATATTTTTCTCACGCTTGGCCCTGCGGAAGTCTTCAATGGTGTTTCGAGCATAACGCACCATATCCCGGATCTCTTTCTGACTGATCTCGTCATTCAGTTTTCTCACCTTCATCTTTGTTTTGTCCTAATTAATTACATACAAACACAAAAAAAATCAACATTTATTGATATTTAGATGAATAATGTAACCAATCTTCATATAACCAAACAGACAAGTATATTAATTTATTAATTATATACATCATGTACATATTATACGTTATTATGTAGATATTGTTTCATGGTTGATGACGTTATTTTAAGAATGAAAACATTTCAATGATATTAACTTTCTACAGTACTATTAATAAATATATAAATAAATATTCGTTTGAACATTATGTCCCTATCAAGCATTTCTTTAACACAATTAACTCAATTGTTCTACCCATTTACTAAATCCCTTTCTCTATATCTGCATAGAGGAAGACGGAAATTCTGATGAGGCAGATGTTGAGTCTTGAACCAGCCCTTCTTACTCCCAGACAACATTAACTCCATCCACCGTACAATAACAATACCAGTAAGAATACAGCATGGAGTGTGGAACACGTACCAATGATTTTGATGTGCACTGCTTGCAGTCACAACTAAAGTAGTAAATGTCTCGGAGTCTCTCAATCCTGTCCTCTGTTGGATACAGCAGGTCTATGTAGCTGGTAAATATCTAAAGAATACATACAAAAATCAATACAACCAAAATCTAAACAATATTAAAATTAATTAGCTGAATATTAACTAAATAAAAACACTCACTGGCCACTTATTTAGGTAACATTACTAGTACCGAGTTGGACCCCTTATTTTGCCTTCAGAACTGCTATATCTCTCTAGACATAGATTTAACAAGTTATATAAATTGACATGATACAATCACACATTCACTGCAGATCCACTTGTCACATACACGATGTGAATCTCTTGTTTCACCACATCACAAATGTGCTCTATTATTTTGAGAGCTGGCTCACTGCCATGTTCAGGAAACCTGTCTGAGATGGTTCTCGCTGAATGATAGAAGTTGGGCATTGTGAGATTGACGGACAAAATGCTCAAATCAGACCAGGCAACATTTTCCCAATTTTCTATTGTCCAAGTTTGACAAGTCTATGGGAATTATAGCATCAGTTTCCTGTCCTTATTTGACAGGAGGGGCACCCGATAGGGTCTGCTGCTGCTGTAGTAATTTGAGTTACTGTTGCCTTATTATCAGCTTAAAAAATTCTGGCCATTCTCCTCGCATTCCGCCAATATCAACTGCTCACACTCAACTGTGACTGAATATTGTTTATTTGTTAAATATATTCTCTGTAAACCCTAGAGTTGTTGTTTGTAAAAATCCCAGTTTAGTATTTCGCAGTTTACGAAATACTCACTAAATTCTCTTTCTTCCATATTCCTTCTTCACCAATCGGATGCTCGATTTGAGCTGAAGCAGATCCTCTTGACCATGTCTACATTCCTAAATGCATTGATTCGCAGCCAATTTTTAAAGAATTTCCCTCTGGGATTAATAAAGTATATACCTACCTACCTACCCTATGTGATTGGCTGGTGAGTAATTTGCATTACCAAGCATTTAGACAGGTGTACCTAATAAAGTAGCCTAGTGTCTAATATATGAATAATAACAAAACCCCAATAGCTCAATATCATAATTGATTTTACCAAAATTATGTCCTCTAAGTTGTAAAGTTACAATTTTTGAGTCTTGACTGATGAAGGACAACCTTAACCTGACCTCTTGGCCTGGACTAATCTCCTGCACAGCACGGACTTCAGCATCAACACCTCTGTATGTGACAATGACATTTGGGCAGCAACTGTGGTTCACCAGGGCGATGCTGCCAGAAAACCAGAAACAGGTGTAACAGTCAAAGAAAAAGAGAATGCAGCTGGTTTTAAAACATTATTTTAAAGGTCTTAAAAAGACAAAATTACGTGGAGCATTGTTAAGAAAGTAAGAGGTTGTTCATGTCTCAGCTTGTGCTTACTCTGGGAAAACAGCTACACCCAAGCACGAAAGTTCCTCATCCTCCACGGTAAAGCTGTTACACTGAACCTGCAACAGATATCCAACTACACTGAGATGGGCGTATTTACGTATTCACATATTTACGACTTACACACTCTTGATATACTTATATTTATAGCTCTGGCAGAATTGGATTTGGTCCACATCATTATTTAATTTACATGAACAATATGATCTGAGGCATTTTAAAATTGTAACAAATAATATGCAAAGAGCATTGGTCCTGGTCTTAAATCTGTATATTAAGGAGACACAGATAATAAATAAGCATATTAAATCAGGTGCATAATCCATATCCAGTAGATCTTAAGTAGGTTAGACAGAATCTACCTGTGAGAATAGTTTGAGTAGGGCCTGGTGTTCCGGGAAATCCAGATGTTTGGAGTAGAAGCGATGCAGGCTGGCTATGTGCGTTTCCATTGTCTCTCTTTTCTGATTATCTAGCTCATCTAGGTCTGTGAGGAGGAAAACATTGCAAAGTTTGCAAAAAGTGTTTTTGTTGGTTTTATCAAATTTCAACTGTTGCTCATTTTATCTAGGATTTATTTAATTTGTTTTCTGTATTTCACTAGTTCTCTTCGTTTAAGCTCAGGTTTTCTACTTCAAATTAACTTTGCAGTTGTACATCTTCTGGGCTCTATCTTCCGGACTCCGACTTGAGCAGACGTGTCTTCTCGCTCTCTGCTCTGCCTTATCTTTAGCAAGCTTTTGTCTACTCCCGTAAGGGCGACAATGACAAGGGTGACAACAACAAAGGTACAACTGATCTGTCGACCCTCCCGAAATACCAGTCGTATCATCGAGATAAAAAAGTCCACCGGCGTTCCCTGCCGTACCGTGTGAAAATGTGCCCCCTGTTTGTACGCTTCAACGCTCTGCAATGCTTACTTTTTCTTGAGGAAGACTACGTTGGCGCCGCAGATGGCTGCCTCGGTGGTTGACACCAAGACAAATTCCTAGCTCTGTAACCACAGAACCTGGCAATAAACTTGATTCTGATTCTGATAATGTTGGCTTTATTGTGTCTTGGCTTGGAATAACTTTTATTTTCATCAGTAAATGTTTTGTTCAATATTTGTGTATTATTCTAAATTGATGGTTGAACCATCATTCACCTTGAATGATATGTTGTGGATTAAATTAAACAGATGCAGAAATTGTCGGAAGTGTCAGATATTTTGCTTTTATTGTTTATTGTGTTTAGTGTTTCAATTATGATTGATATTGTTTAATTCTGCTCAAAATGATACATACAAACCCAATTCCAAAAAGGTTAGGACACTGTACAAACTGTGAATAAAAAAGGAAAGCCATAATTTACAAATATAATAACTTCTAAGGATCCCACAGTTCCCCCAATGCTGTGACCGAAAATAGTGAAGCAATATCAGAAAGGAGTTTCTCAGAGAAAAAAATTGAAAAAATTTGAAGTTATCTTCATAATATCATCGTGCATAATATCATCCAAAGATTCCGAGATTTTGGAACAATCTCTGTGCATGAGGGTCAAAGCCAGAAAATAAACCTGAATGCTTGTAACGTTCGGGCCTTAGACACCACTGCATCACACACAAGACAGGATTGCCACTGTGATGGAAATCACAACATGGCCACGGGACTACATCCAGAGAATATTGTCGGTGAACACATGTTTGTACTTGTTTGTTTTTTCACCAATATGTTGGTCCAGCAAAAACATGAGTAATCATCACACAAAAATTTTCATTAGGAAAGACAAATGTATTGGAATTTGCATGAATGTTGTGCGTTTATCTTCATAAACTTTTTAATTTTTCAGTTGTTTATATATAAACATCTCAAAAAATTGTGAAGTGGTTAAAGCTTCATGATCTATTTGTAATTATTGTAAATAATGTATTTACAAAATTATTTGTAAATAATCATTAAAAAGCTAAATCTTCCTTAAACTTCATCAGTCTGTTTGCATGGATTTCTGCTTAAGTTTGATCCAGAGATTCACAAGTTTATAACTTTGAGATTCTTTTTTTTGATTACTTGATTCTGAGGAGTATTATGAGAGCTTGAAAATGCTATGAGTGTTGTAACGCTATGCTTGAGTTTGGTATTTTTATGGATTCGTAATTATGACATTTACAGAAATGTTTTTGTTTTGATTTGTAGCGCTGACATTTATAGCTATGCGGTATTTACAACTACGCTCACTATAATCTGTGCCTCCGCACTCACATATCCCACAGCTTTTAGAAAGCAAAATTGCACTTTCAGGATCCATAATCACACATTTTCTCCATGAACACAAAACATTTATACATGACTCCTACTGCATTCAAAGCACTTCCAGTTATATCAAGATTTGTATGTATGACCTTGTGATAGACATATGAACTAGAATCAAAACATACATTTAGAATCCCTCAAGTTTCAGCCTGAATGTATATTAGAAAATCAGTGAATCAATCTCTGTCACTACTTTTATTGGTTATAAGGTGTTTTTTGCTTTTTTTTATTTAGTTATCATCATTGTATATTGTTTTGAGATTCAGCATCTGAAATTGGGATTTTCAACTTTTATAAACACACTTGTTTATTTCAAATGTTCTTCTTTTACTCACGAGATTCCATGTCTGCCAACAGCAACAGTTTTTCAGATGGACTTCTTTCTTTCTGGTCTCTCTACATAATAAAACACAAGACTTTTAGTGTTCCATTTTCTATTAATGAAATAAGAAAGCAGGAAATGTCTTATTTTACCAGCCTTGCAATGATTCTGGCCACCAGTCTGACTGTCTCTGAAGGGCACCAGTTCTCCCCGAATGCACACATGGCGTGACACTCCAGCTTGTGCATGGGCCAGTTTTTCTTCTGTGAAGCACACAAACATGATATATGGTCAAGATTGATCATATGATTGCTATAAAATGATTGCTATAAAATATTTCTTAAATGCCCAGTTATTTTCCTGTTTTGGAGAAAAGATGCATGGTTTTTAAAAGCAGACAGTAACTGTGGGGCATGTTGGTCATTGTGATTCAAAATCAAGCACATAAGGTTTTTTTTGTATTTATATTTTATTAACTTTGTTTACTATTAATTTTAGTATTGGTAACATACAAGTATACTAATACTAATAATATACTTGTATGTAAATTGTTAGATAATTTCCCTCAGTCACTTAGTAAATTCCACCGGTCCAGAACCTAACCAAATGTTCAGTGTGTTAGGCCAGTTTTTCTTCTGTGAAGCACACAAACATGATATATGGTCAAGATTGATCTAAATGATTGCTATAAAATATTTCTTAAATGCCCAGTTACTGAAATCAATCTGTATAATGGTATCAGTATCAGTATCCATAAACGGTATCACTTTTCCATTATAGAATACTGGGGAGTAAAATTCAAAACCTATAGGAATTAGCTGAAATAAAACATTTCTGCTCTTTTTTTCAACAACATGAAGGGAAGACTCTGTAATAAATAAAATTCACTTTCAGCATTTTTTACCTTTGCTGACTTGCCTGAAGCTGCTGTATGAAAGAATAACAGTGATTGTTGTATTATATTCATTATTATATGACATTGTGACTTTTTTTTTTAATTGTCAAGAAAACTATGCATCATCCATGCAACTATCCATTAATTTGCTGGTCCATGACACTTTGAAAAATAATAATAAATAAGTAATCTATTTTAAATAAAAAGGAATGTCTAAAATTTAAAGATGTTGGCAGGAAATTGCTTATTGTCTATCTGCGCAAGTTGGTTTCAGTCTAAAGAAAAAAATTGTAAAAATAAATCTGTATTTTAAAAGAAAGAAATGTCTGTAATAAAGTCTATTTTGTAGAAAAAAATGCTTCAAGGTGGAACATGAATGTGGATAATTGTGACTTAATCTGTTTCAAAATGTTTTAGGTTTTGGTTTCAAACTATATGTTATCACACTGGACAACAAGAAGTCATAATCATCAAGATTGGTGATCGACGTTCAGGTTATAGTAAACATCACATTCACGTTCATTCATACAAGCACACAACATGAGATATCTCATTGTGATTCTTACCTGACAATTCGCATTGCAATAGAACGCTTTCTTACATTTCCCACATTTTGCAAGACCCTTTTTCCTGTTTTGGAGAAAAGATACAGGGTTTTTAAAAGCAGACAGTAACTGTGGGGCATGTTGGTTATTGTGATTCAAAATCAAGCACATAAGGTTTTTTTTGTATTTATATTTTATTAACTTTGTTTGCTATTTATTTTAGTATTGGTAACATACAAGTATACTAATAATTGTATACTTGTATGTAAATTGTTAGATAATTTCCCTCAGTCACTTAGTAAATTCCACTGGTCCAGAACCTAACCAAATGTTCAGTGTGACAGCTGCTATAACATTGGTGTTTATTTTTAGACCTGACCTTATGGGGCTAATCTCAGAAGTAAACCTAACCTAAAATTAGAATAGAACAATCTTAATATGAGTAAAAGTTTAAGTTATACGTACACATCTTAAAGGACCGAATCTTAATTTAATAGTATATTATTTGTTAATGCCGTGCATGCAGGAGGTTACATGAGAAAATGCACATTCAATCATTTTAATTCCTTTAAACTCCAAAGAAAAACCTCACGAAACTCATTATTAATGTATTACTTGGGAGTATGAAGATCAATAAACTGGTTTGCACAAAAAACCCAGACTGACTGTAATGAAATGACTTCAATTCATTCTTGCAGTATTAAACAAAAATCATAGGCACCACATTCCTGCAGTGTGTTTCTTCAGATTCATTTTACCTGGTGAAGCATTGTTCGCAGATCAGTCCTCTCTCGCTAATGGACAGGACGCTAGAAAAAGCGGGACATGTGAACAGCAGTTCCCCAACTCCATACGATCGGTTTGTCCGCAGTCCTCTGCCTTTCCCTGGGCTGGAAAACCGCTCCATGCCCTCAATGCCCTCCGCCTTCATCATTCCAGACCTCCACTAGACTGTTGAGACTGAGGAAAGAGTGTGAGGGTTTCCTGTGGCCTTCCCAAACTCACTCATTCTTGCACTCTCAAAATAGAACAACTTGCTAAATCTAAAAATAGCAAAGATGATAATAGAACTTGTCTCAACTGCAAGAGGAGCAAGTCAATCAAAGCATTTATAAAAATACAAGTTCATTTATATAGAGCTTTTCTTAGTCCTAGACCAACGCAAAGTCACTATGCGAATTAGGGAAAAGTCTTTAAAAATAAAAATGTCCATTATTTATCTGTGTTCAAAAATTAGGAAAAAAAGAGTCAGTTAAAAAAAAAAGAATAATGTCCATTGTTGTTCAGACTATGGGCTATGACCAGAAGAGCAAGGTAGTTTGACTAAGAAAACAAACCTCTCTGGCAGGGTGAGAAGAAAAAACCAAAGGACTCTCTGATGCCAGCCTCTCCTGGCATGCTAACACTGCAAAGTCATTGGTGAATATGAAGACGGACCTTGTGTCCTGCGAGACGAAAACGCATCGAAACAACGTCGTCGTCGTTCTGGTGAAAAGCAACGTCATCCCCAATCCTCTGTGGTACAACACTCCTCCATGCGACGTTGTCTCCATCCTGACGATATCGACACTCCTCCAGCAGCCGGATGCAGCGTCATCTCCAAGGCAATCTTGATCATCTTCACCTAAGCATGTGATAGCTTGTGCTAAGCTTAGCACTAAACTACAGATGTGTTCGGTTTTAAAAAAAATTAGCCAATTACAGTTATATCCATTAACCTAAAGGCTCAAACCTCAAGCCAAATCTGTTTCGAATTCGAAACACCTAATTGAAATATTAAATACGTATGATCTAAATACTGTATGTACATACATCACAGGTGTAGACAATAAGGGAAAAGGGGTCACACTGGCCCAGATTGACACGTTGTGTATTGATCTCAATAATCGCAAAAAAAAAAAAAACAGTTTGCTGAACAACATGAATATCATTAATTTGTTTTATGTAGGTTTAGTCAAAAAGTCAAAGTCAAAGTCAAAGTCAGCTTTATTGTCAATTTTGCCATATGTACAGTGCATACATACAGAAAATCGAAATTTCGTTCCTCTCAGTCCCTAGATACAAACAGATACAAACAGATGACATTTCAACATAAAACTTACAAGTACTAAAAGTAAGGTGTCGTAGTAATAAAGTGACGTTTGCTTTGCATTCCT
>MU204297.1:550531-564986 GCA_017309775.1 Paedocypris sp. Pulau Singkep | reverse complement strand
TGCGCACAGCCCCAGGTCACCACTTTGGAATAAAAACCTAGCATTGGGGTCATTGATCTAATTGCCTGTGCGCACACACACACACAGTCTCATAATTGCTCTAAAGCTATTTGCAGAAGCATTGATATACACAGAGCTTCACAACTCTGAAAACGTATTTGAAGGTCAAGATGGGATTTTATGGCTTTTTAAGGTTAAAATCTAGTTTTGGTTAAGGTTTTTGTAAATAGGAATGAGCATATTTTGATGGTTTGGGCAAAGGTGAGTTGGGAGGGAACATTATTTTGAAATGAGCTACTAAAACATAAATGCGTGTGTGTGTGTGTATGTGTGTGTGCATGGTGTCATTTTCCACTCTGGTCACTTTAAATAGTGTTTCACTTGCAATCTAAGCTGCTTAAAATGTTTTTAAGATTCTTATCGCAAAGTTCATTGTTCCAAGTTTTCCAGCCTGTTTTATCAGCAAAAGTTAATCTGAGCAAACGTAAACTGATACTAAACCATCTTCATACACTGTCATCACAGGGCACAGAGAAAATACTGACTCATGGAAGTGTAATATTAAAAACAAATGCCGTAATGTGGGGTTAAAAAACCTGGCACTGACTAATGTAGATTAAACTGAAGAAAATTAACTTGGAAAAAACTTTTGTAAACAGTGTTCAGAATCAGTAATAGCTATTGGCATCGTCGTACGAGCTGATATCCATGTCAAAGAACTCTTCCAGCTTCCACTGTAAGGTTTCAAAGGTGGGTCTGTCTGCAGGGGTCTCCTTCCAGCAGTCACACATGATGTCATACAGACATTTGGGACAGTTCGCAGGACTTGTCATCCTGTATCCAGTGGGAAGCTTTTGCACCACCTGATAGTTTGTGAGGGCTGCAGGAAAAAAGGGGATCATAATGTTACGTTAATGATAAAACACATTATATTTTATGATATATATGTATGACATATAAACACACACACACACACACACACACACACACACACACACACATATGTTTCCCGAATAAGACCAGGCTTTTTTCCCTCCACCTTTTCTCTTGAAGAAGCACAAACACTTGTTTTTATATTTTTTCATGCACAAAAATTATTTGGCACAAATCAGATTCCACTATTTTGAATTTTGTTTTGTAGTGAGTATTATTCTCATTTTTAAAGGCGGGATGGATTTGGAGACATCTCGATCAGCAGAGAGTGTGGCAAAAATTGGCAAAAATACAAAAAAAAAATTGTATAAAGAAGTATGAAGGTATAAAAGTTTTGCACATTTAATATTCACGTTGAAGTTTATTTATATAGCGCTTTTCTTAGTTCAAAACCAACACAAAGACCAATGCTATGCGAATTAGTAAAAAAATAGTTTTCAGCATGTATATGTTCTATGAATACTTCTTTAGAAAAATAGCATGACACATTCATTTTTTTGTCAAACAAATGTTTGAAATGAGAGTGCTTGTTCTTGAGTCATTCCACAAGCCTAATCTTAAACCAAACAGAAGGATGAAATTAGCATAGTTTCTGACTCATACACCGTTGTTTTCCAAAGACCTGATGATCAAAACTACTTATAGGCAAAAATCTTTTTATATTACTGAATAGGATCCGACTTTGAAAAAAAGATATGTACATCACTATCTGCTGTGTTCTTATCTATAGGAAAACACCACACAGAACAGAATCAGAGATGAGTGTTTGCTCCTGTGTTTATGTTTTATGAAAAATAATAATTTTTGTGACTCAATTTTAACATGAAAAATGTATTTGAATATTTGAATATATTTGAAAATATATATTATTTGAATATTATTTGAGAGATCATTTTTCAATTTTTTGTAGTGAACGTACAGCCTACACAATTTCCAACCTCTAAATTGTTTTCATAAAACAAAAAAATACGTACTTGGGTATGGCATCTGTCCAAAGGTCACAATTTCATATAGTAAAATCCCAAACGACCAGACATCAGACTTGATGGTAAATTTATTCTCGTGGATTGCTTCTGGTGCTGTCCATTTCACCGGAAACTTGGTTCCTTCTTTAGCCTCGTAAACGTTCTCGCCATTGTCTTTCTGAAGAGATTTATTTATTTACAGTATTTCAATAAAAAAAAAAAAAACATTTATTTTGTAAAACATTCACTTGTATTTAAATGGAATTGGCAGGACACATAAAGCTATGCTAAAAGTATGTTAAACAAAATCCCATATTTAATAAAAATGACTAAATAATTATTACTTTCCTTCATTTTCCATTTACATACAAATGTTTCAACATTTTGAAACAAACCATCAACCATCTCAATTAGTTCTGCTCACTGATAAAAGGGAATGACACAAAATTAAAGGTTTGTTGAAGAATTCCATAGTAATCAAACTGTGCTTCGACACTTTCTAAAGACCAACGAGAACATTCAGTTTGGCTGAATTAATAATTTTCAACAGTGGCCTTTATCACAGATATCAGAGCATAAGCAGTAGCTGCATCCAGCGTCTTCAACTCCTTCCCCTAATTTTGGGGGCAAACTGGTTAAGAAAGGAACTCTTTCAGCCAATTTGAGTTTCTCTTTGGCCTTTAGAAATAGATAGAAAGTCCTTTATAAAAATGTACAGTATTTACAGTAATTTATAAGAAAGTACAGAAGCAAACTGGTTTACTAAGGCTATGGTAAAATGATACCGGTAAAGTAACAAATAGGGAACAGCAAGGTCGAGAAGGCCTTACAAATGTACAATAGATCTCACCAGAAACACTCGTGCCAGGCCAAAGTCAGCGACCTTGCACACGTTGTTTTCTCCCACTAGAACATTTCGTGCGGCAAGATCTCGATGAATATAATTCTGCAACTCCAGGTAAGCCATGCCTGCTGCCACCTGCGCTCCCATTTCCATCTGATCCCGTATGCCCAAATGAGCCCCTTTGTCTTCTAAAAGAGAAAAAGAAAGAAAGTGAGTGAGTGAGATTGTTAACATGGCCATTAGGGACCATATTGAAATTGAGCTCTGCATTTAACCCATCAAGCACACATAGTAAAGTGAACACACGGGGCCCAGGAAGCATGTGGACTGTAGTGTCTTGCCTAAGGACATTCAGTTGTAGAACCAGCCATGAGGATTCAAACCTGCAGCCGCTTGGACACAAATCCAAAAACTTTACCACTGGACTGCAACTGCCACTAGAATGGAGTACAATTACTTGAATAACTCCAGAATAAAGTGATCTGATCTTTGACTTTAGGCAGGCGCACTGTCTGCGTAGCCTAGTTCAATTGCTTCTACAAAAGACAAATGTTATACAACACTAGTCACATATTTGTGTATGCAGAACAAACACTAGCTTCAAAGAATGACAAGCACTCACAATAATTGATGAAGGGCAACTCACACTAGCAACACCGATCAAAAAATTGATTTATAGATTTTTTGAGGTAATGACACATTCAAAGTGGCATTTAAATATCACGTACTGTATAATTAAGTAATGCAGTATGTAAATGAAATTCCAGGATCTATATACTACTAACCACTACTAAAAGTATTTTATGGACAATGCGACAAAATCTTTTCTCAACATTTCTCTCTTAGTAACTCAGTAACTATCTCTCTTAGATATTTACAATGTTGGGGAAACACAAATGTTTTTAGAACACATTGGTGAAAGGATGCACAAGATGATTTTTTTTTAAAGATGTTTGGTCTGGATAGTGAACTACTGGCCCACGTCATCAACATCAGTGACTTACTCTGAAGGTGTTCTAGAAGGCTCCCCTTGCTCATCAGCTCTGTGATAATGTAGATTGGTTCTTCCAACGTACAAACTGCATACAGCTGAATTAGTTTGGGATGACGGAGTTTCTTCATGAACTGAGCCTCCTGCAAGAAATCCTTTGCATCCATTGTTCCTGTCAAAATATTAAATGTTCATTTACAAAAAAAGAATGAAACCCAGAGAGTCCCTCATTGGGGAAAATCTGAATATTAACATGTGAAAGAAATAATGAGTGAATTGTGTGAATGACACACAAACCCAGAGAAGTGGGCAGCCTTGAGCCGTGGCTTAAGCAACACAGTCTTTACCCCCTTATTTACCTGGTTTCAGTGTTTTGACCGCCACAGACGTTGTGCCATTCCAAATGCCTTCATAAACCTCCCCGAACTGTCCTGCTCCCAATTGCTTCAACAGCTTAACTGAGTTACGATCAATCTCCCAATGATCCACGGTGTTGTAAGACAGACCGTGTGTTTCTGGAACCACCGTCTAACAGCCATTAAAAAAGCAAACACAAAAATGTATGAAAAAAACAACAACCTTGCATTTTCATCTCATCTTCTAAATGTTTCAATGAAATGGGATTTTTAATAGAGCAGCTCTATAAAAATGTTCATGTTCAATATGGAGATTAGGTAATGAGGTGATAGTATTTATATATTCTGTTAAGGTTATGTAGTGGGCTAATTGTTGTCATTGTGTTCACAACAAATATATATTACTTATAGTAAAATACAGTGTATATGTGTGTGTGTTTGTGTAGAATATTTAATTTGTTACCTTTTTGCAGGGTTCAGCTAAACAAACGCAGAGGCCGTCATCTTGTTTAGAATAGTGATTCACTAGTTTTTTTAGTGTGGTAAAAACCATGGTCCTTGACACAAAGTATTCCCCTTTATCTGTTTTTTTAATCTTATAATGCTTCACCTTCCCGTTGTCCAGAACTGAAAACAAGAAACACATAAGGTTAGACTGATGGACAGAAGAAAACAAGACATTTGTGCTCAAATCGTATTGTGATGTGACGCTCAACGAATCAATAAAAAGTACCCTTTTCTTCATAAAAAAGAACCTCCAACAATGGGAAAGCAGTTGTATTATTATTATTATTATTATTATTATTAATTAATTAAAATTATTAAAATTAACAAAAATGTGTACAGGTGAACTGAAGTTTGTAAAGTTAACTATTGTGAATGTGTGTCTCGTGCTCTGTGATTGGCTGACCACCAATCCACGGTGTGTGTCCTGCCTTCAGGCCCAGGCTTGCTCTGATTGGCTCTTGCTCTCCATTCCAGAATGTAAGAAGTTAAACGAGGTAGTGCTATTCTTTTGAGCTCCATGTTTCACTTATCTCTAGCATACTTACTAAACTTACAGAGGAAATGTAGCAATTCCAGCTATGCAAGCCAGTGAACTCTCTTCGGTGTTCCAGACTCACGAGGTGTAAAAAAAAAATGGGACGTGATGTGCCACCACATCATCACCATATGCTGAATTCACACTTGTAAAAAAATGCCAGACTGGAGTGGAAAGTTCATTTCAAGCAAACTATAAAAAGCAGGTATTAATAATAATTGTTCAAAGACTTGTAGCTGAACACAAGACACACTTCATAATCATGATGACATGTTTGTTTGTAGCTTAATCTTCAAGAACTGAAGTGCATAAAAAGATCATCTTCATCAATTAGATATGGTTTTCCTGCTAGAAAAGTATTGGTGACTCAGTGTTAATGAAATAATACAAATATTATTACTATATTTAAACTATGTAAATTATTATTATTAGTTAAACTCAAAACAAATGGAAAATAAGCCTTTCTGTTTCAAAATTGCCACATATTTCCGTCAGAAACCTCGTATGTGTTCAAGTTTTCAATTTCCAGAACAGTCAGTCCACTCTACCACTTTGCTACCAGCAAATAAGAAGGCTCAAATCGGCTAAATTAATTTGCATATGGCAACCTTTTTGCTCAATACCTTTTGAGGATATTATTGTTTTTGCTTACACTTTATGAAACACTGTGTTTACATTATCACACTTTTAACTAAAATTGAAAACAATAATAAATAACCATTTAAAACAATAACAAACAATAACTAGCAGACGAGTCCAAAATTTATAAAACTTCGAGCTAAACATAAAAGGTGAAGAAAACTTCCAAAATGTTATCAGTGTTCAGCGCACAAACTTCTGAAGGTATGCAGGTGTACAAATGCATATGGCAGTGATGACAAACCTACTGCCCACTATGTTCAAGTTCAAGTTCAGGGCATTTGTATGGTGCTTTTCTCACACTGTCACAAAGCGCATAAAATGTGCTTAACACATAAAACTATGTGTTACGTTGACCCACTCTGGTGTTTTTTCTATTATTACAAATTAATTTGGTGATTGTGAATAATTTGCAAACAAAAAGGGTTCAGGGCTGTACATTAATAACTTTAGTTATTACATAATTACATAAGCTACATAATAACTTTAAACAAGAATAAAATAATCATCAGATGGTGAGGTCTACCATTATTTATTTTTCATTTTCATTCTCAGGTTTTGGGATATAGACTAATATTAAAAATCCATATTTCATTTTTGTGTATTTTGTGGCCTGTGGAAATCGAAGTTGAGTTACCTTTAAGGGTGTGAAAAATTGGGTACCACTGGCATACGTTATAAGCAGTCCAACAGCACTACAAAAAAGCAGAATGCTGCTTTTTCACTTCCTGAGAATATTTAGGCATACTTTTGTGGCAAATCATATATACGTGGCATATCACGCAACAACTAATACAATATATTACCAAAAATGTTCGGTCACCTGCCTTGACTCACATATGAACTTAAGTGCCATCCCATTCTTAACCCATAGGGTTCATTATGATGTTGGTCCACCTTTTGCAGCCATTACAGTCTTCAGGGAAATCTGTCCACAGGAGTGTGAGTTGAAGAGTGTGTATAGGAATTTTTGACCATTCTTCTAAAAGCGCATTGGTGCGGTCACACACAAATGTTGGTCGAGAAGGCCTGACTCTCATTCTCCACTCTAATTCATCCCAAAGGTGTTCTATAGGGTTGAGGTCAGGACTCTGTGCAGGCCAGTCAAGTTTGTCCACACCAGGGTCTGTCATCCATGTCTTTACGGACTTGGCTTTGTGCACTGGTGAACAGTCCCACAAGGTTGGGAGCATGGAATTGTCCAAATTGTTTTGGTATCCTGAAGCATTCAAAGTTCCTTTCACTGGAACTAAGGGGCCCTTCTGATCATTTGGCTGGGTAACCGAATACAAATTAATCTAAACAACCACAAATCTTCAAAAACTGGAAACAAACATCAAGCAAGAATGGCAAATTATTACATCACAACTGGAGTACAGTTCCCCTGTTCCCCGGTTTCCATTTTTTAGTCATGTTTGCCTGTAGTCACATCGGTTCATTGTTTTCACCAAGTATGTCAGTATTTTGTCGTCACCTGTCCCTTGTCAGTCAATGTTGTTGCACCAGTGTCATGTTTCAGAGTTTCTTTGTGAGTACCTGTCTGTACAAACACGGACTACTTGTTTGGAGACCAATCCTTGCAGTGGAAAAGTGAAATTATTTAAGTTTAAATTATTGCTGTGTGATCCATGTTCTTTTTATCCACTGAAAACGCGACAGAACCGAAGGCTAGTTAATTTATGAGTGAGCAATGGAGCACTCCCAGTTACATTTTTGAGCAGAGTCCACACTTTTGCCATACGTGACCCTCATCTGTCAGTCTCATTGCAAACCACGTGATTAAATTACAGAGCAAATGATTTCAGTAAAATGGTACAAGGAAACGTTTATCTTAATCGCTTGTCAGGAAGCTTAAAAATTAGCTTAAAAACACTGATCTTACTGTAGGTTTTTGTGGTTCACGTGACAACTGATTCACTTTATCGTGCGACATAACCAGTTCTTGTGAAAATCGTACCAAGTTTTCAGTTTGAAAAAGTTTAAAAGTGCAAGATTTACTACTGTTTGGGCGGATGGAGATTCAGAACCACTTCAGACAGTTCCCATGACATTGGGTGTATTTGTCTTCTCTAAGTCTGGTCAATGATTCCTCACCCTCTTGCTATTTCACTGTATCCCTTGTTAGCTTCCTCTTCTACTCAACTTCATTTCCATGTTGGGATGAATGATGACGTTTTTGTACCTATATTTTAATCCAAAAATGTTGGCACTTAATCTTTTGTTGCTGCACACAATGACAATAAAGTAAGTGAGATAAAGTATATGAGTAAATAAGTAAATATGAGTAAAAAGTATATGATAAAGTAAGTGAGCCCTAGGGACCATGTAGAAATTGTGCTCTTCTTTTAACCCATCCAAGTGAAGTGGAGGTGAAGCACATACACACAATGAAGTGAACACACACAAACGAGCAGTGGGCAGCCTAAGCCGTGGCGGCCGGGGGCATGTGGGGTTCAGTGTCTTGCCCAAGGACCAGCCATAGGGGGATTTGAACCTGCACCCTCTCGGACAAGAGTCCATGTCCCCTACTACTGGACCATAACTCCCCCTAAAAAAATAGCCATAAAAAGTCGGCACTACAAAAGTCGTTTTTTACAGGCATTCCATGTCTTTTGAGGCTTGTCTTACTCTGGCAAGGACATGCGCACTGTGCACACGTTGTAACTGTGTGCATTTGTAATGTATTCGCGTACTGTGCCTTTAAGAGACTGTCTGGACTAGCTGTGGAGTCAGAAACTTAGGTGTGCAGACGAGTATGTGTCTTAGCGTTTCTGCTCCGTCGTTTATTTTATTTTACTCAAGTTTAATTTAGTTTGTAAACTTTGTGACTCTCTTTTCTGACTCGAGTCTGTCATTTTATTGCTTTACAAACTCATAGTACAACCCACGCAAGATACTTATGGCAACCATGTAAAATGGTTCCAAATCTGAAGATCTGATTTCTCTGAAAAAAACTACGGAGTACCACAAGCTGAAGTTTCAACAATACTAAGCGTAAATTTACAACTTAACGTGAAAATGACGTGCACGGGTACAACAGCGAGATGTCATTTGACTTCCTTTGTATTTGTATTCCCTCCTTTTGCCAAATACGTAAATGCATAATCTGCTTGTACAAAGTGTAACCTTGTGATTTTATCTTATATAAAACGTAGAAAATGTGGTTTGGTGACACAGTATTATTGTTTCTCCTCTCTATGGTCAGCCACTGTTCTATGGTGTGTGCTTTTTGTTACAAGTCTGTGTGTCCTTGTGCCAGTGGCAAGTCAAGATAAAAGCATAGTGGTGTTAAAAATATCAAATGTAAATTTTCGAAGAAACGATTGAAAATGCTTCACATTTACGTTTGTTTTGTTTTATTTTTTTATTCGCTTCAGGTTTTTTGGTCGCTTTTTTTTTGCGTTCGGATTTTTGACCCAAGCATCACGTGGGGGCCCTTCTCTGATTGGCTGGCGAGAATGTGATTGACAGTTGCCGGACCTGGAATTGTGGAATTAATTCGTAAATGTGAAGCATTTTCGTTCGTTTTTTCGAATTTACGAAGACTTTTTTACAAAGATTTTAATATTTTTGACACCATTCTGATTCCATAATTTGAGACAGTCTGTAACTGTGAAAACGTTTTGCAAATGCAATGAACTTGAAAAAAAAGTCACCTGAAAGCGAGAGCTCTCCTATCTGAGTCTCAGAGTTCCTGATGAGAAAAGCTCCATGTCTGTTCTCCTGAGACATCAACAATTTCTCTGCATCCAATCGCTTTGTGTCTGGAAAATACCATCTGAAAAAACAAGAAACAGAATTTTCATTGGGTCTTAGTGTGTTTGCGTATGTTTAAGACAGAGAGAGATAGAGATGTGTCTGTGAGAGCCGAGAAACAACATGCTGGCTGCCATTTCCACATATACAGTATTCCACTGCAATCTAATTGTAAATCTACATTCTAGTCTGAGTTCACTAGTGTGTTTCAGAGTCCTTGCATACACTACAGTGTTATTTTCCATATTCATGCCTTGCTCAGTGGTTTCCCATAGCCTTTTCTTTCCTCACTACACAGAGTTGATGTCATCGCTTCTAAAATATCAGGCATATTTCTAATAATACTAATAAAAATTCTAATAAAATTCTCTATCCCATAGAATAAGGTTTTTTCTAATTTAACAAATTTCATGTTTCAAAGTGGCCTTTTATTGTGACAAGGCGCACCTGTTTTTTTTGTTCTTAGCAAAGAAACTTCAGAAATGTGTCCCTGTGTCAGTGACAAGTAGATAACTACATTTTATAAATTAGATGGGCTCCAGCTCCCCATGACCGTGTAAAGGACTAAGTGGCAGAAGATGAACGACTGAATGGATTTGACTTTAATTTTGAGTAGAACATTGAAAAGTCATGATTATTTAAACTTCACATGTCGAGGAATCACCTGAGCGAAACTCCACCCAGAAAGTCACGTCACGCCCTGATCTCAATCTCCAGAGTGTCGGACGCGCATATTCACTCCTTAAGCACACGCCCTCTAGTAGAAACTGACCGGTGTCCCTCTGGAATTAGATTCTCTAATTACCTCAACAATTCTTTCTGCTAAACAATGAGTGTTCCTACTATATCACATCAAATCCTTACATTGCCAAGTTCCTTTGGGTGGAAAAAAACCATCTCACCTCACTATCACCTAATCATAAGCTTTTTCAAGTTATTTATAATCAACACACCTTCACCTATGTGGTCTTCCATGACATACTTCCTTTAAAAGGGATTTGTTGTAGGGCCGAGTGGTGACTAATCCCCCTAAAATCATGAAACGAAGCAAGCTACTTCTCACATCACCTTCCTGTCTGAAGATTTTACCTAAAAATATATTGTTTGTTGACAAATGACATCGTCACGCATCATCAGTCCAGGTAATAAAAGCTTGTGAAGTTTTTGACAAAGCTGGACAAACTGGAAAATCTTCTTTGCTCAGTGTGTCACAGAGTGACACAAAGACTTGCCTGAGGAGAGATACGATAACACAACTGAAACCCACGGATTGCTGTTTGTACTGGATGTAAAACAGCAGACGCTTATATCTCTTGAACACTGGTGTGGTTGAGTATTCAGTAGACCAGTACAATAAGAGTGTGAATGTTTTGTACTTATGATGCCTGTAGATCTGGAAATCATTTACAGACTTTCTGGCCGACCACTGAACATTAACCAGAGACAATGGATGTCATAGAGATCAATTTCCCCAACCATTCCCTTGTTAAACAGTGAGTGGTTTATTACTTCTGATCTGGGGCCTGCATGTGGTTCCAAAAGAACATCTCGAGCTGTGCTTGCTCCTGCTGACACTTGTCATATGTATGGAAAGTATGTGTTGGGAAAGCAGGTTCTGCTTCATTCAACTGTTGTAATGAGATGAGGCACTATGCACCACACACGAAATCAACGAAAAAGATAAAGGGTTTAATGTGGATCATAATTATGATTGTTGCTGCAGAACAATAAAAGACATTAAAACAATTATCTACAGCATGTGCGGACTAATTTAGAATGTATGTCATTTTATTATGATCCATGCCTTTTAGAAAACACACAATCACACACGCACGCACGCACACAGTTTGTATGTGAATAATTTCAATTATACTGTATCTTAAATTCCATCATCAAATTCTGGGCAAAACCTTTCTTTAACTTTGGAAACTCACTGACACTAGCTATACTGTTTAATTAGTAATCGATATCTAAAGTAAATCCTGTAATAAATTAACAAAAATATGTTTTCAAGCTTCAATCTTCAGATAGTTGTTGGATATGAAGCACAATGTTGACACAATCGTGAAAACTTACGGTTCAGCATCGAGACTTTCCATGGGCGCGACATAATTGGCAGGAATATAACCCTGTTTGTTGGCCGAAACACCCGTGATTCCTTTGGCGAACCACCAGTCATCGGCTTTCTGGAGCGGCACCAGCTGGTCCCCGGCACGAAAGCTCAAGTCCTCGTGGGTTCGAGCCGTGTAGTCGTACAGGGCAATGTAAACGGCGCCGAGTTTGTCCGAGGGCGCCGGCGGTGAGACCCTGACTGGGTTCCCCGCGTGTTCATTCTTTATCACCACGATATCGACCTTCTTGGAGGCAGGTGATTGCTCCGTCTCCGGGTCCCCAAAACACGGGAATGCTGTTTGCCAGCAGTGATAACAACTCTCTCGAAAGTTTTCCATTGTAACGTTTTAATCCGTGGTGATGAAGGTAAAGCGAAGCCGTCCACCGCGCTCCACTAATCCAGAGGCTCCATCTTTACTGTAGGTTTGGATGGAACTTCAGGCGAGGCCCCCAGTCCGGTCCGGTCCTCGAGCTTCTATTCACGAACCTTTGAACGGCTGACACGAGATAGCAGAGCCCTGACGACACGACAGGAGGCGATTTATAGGCGGCAGTAAATTCGCTCGCATTTCCTGGTTATTCCTTCACGTCTCGTATTTTTCTTCCTCGTTAGATCAAGCTAAAGTCTAAAAGATATCGTTCACAAAACTGAAATTCTTTGGAGAAACGAGCACTTGCTTGCTTTCACAGGCAAGTCTGCTGGTGCGTGGATACTAATAAATAACAAAATCATCACAAGTTTTATATGTATTTTTTTATTTTCTTGTTATACCTCCGAGTCTGTGTCCAGTGTGCCTATTTATGGATGAAATCACCGTGCATGCGACAATCAGTGGAATAAAGTGAAGGGAACGTAACATTAATTGGGATAATTAAGGAATTTTATCCTCACGGCTTTAGGTCTTGTATCTTATTTACGTAATTATTTATAGTACACATTTTTTATTGAAACTTGTAATTCTACACTACACACTCAAGGGTCCCAATAAACATATTAACATATTTGACTTATAAAATATTTAAATACAATACATTAAAACATAAAAACATACAATACCATATATATGATGGGAGGGGGTGATCAACAACAAAATGCTAAAGATAAAAACAGTACATTTAATTTGTTAATTTTGGCTAGTGATTAACCAAGTGAAATGTGTTTCTTGGGTAATACTTATTTGCTTAATAAGATGATTTGGAGGGAAAGTTTGGTCAACCTGTTTGTGACATTTATGGTCTGTTCATAGTGCTTGTGAGTCTTGATAGAGATTTTGTACAATTAAAGCCCTTCATTTTTGCAATTAGGTCTGATCTCTTTACTACACTAAATAAATATTAAATGTACCGGTACATGTAAATATGCCTTTTAAGTGAACTAATGTTAAAAATTGTGAACAACGGAGTGGCTACAAATAGAAAAGCATGATGTGTTTGACAGTATTTTTCAAAGCCACTGTAAAAGAAGGCAGTGAATGTAGTACGTAAATAACAGAAACATTCTGACAGAGAGTGAGCAGATTGGGTGGATAATTTGTCAGTATACTGTATGTTATTAGAATAAGAGCGTTTTGTATTATCCTGGATGTTAATTAAGTGCTTATGAAAGAGCTCTGTGTTCTGGGTTTTTTCTAATATGGTGAGAAGCTTGCAGTTTTTGGTCGTTCCACCAGAGGGCATCCGACAGAGAAAAGGCTGTATTACTATGGCGTATTACCACCATAGACCAGAAACGAGATTTTGATTCTTGTTGCTAAAAAACACAAACCGTATTAAAGCAACCTTGTGAAATAAACATTATTATAGTATGGTAATTGTAAACAAAAAAAAACATTTATTCTAGGAAAGCTTCTAGCTTCTAGGAAGCTAAATTAATTGACTTGAATAGAGAAACACATGAGGTAGATAACGAATGAGGTGAAATAAAGGATAATACATAATTAATAATTAATAGCTGGACAAAAAAATAAAACAGCAAAAGAGAGATAAAAACAATAAATGTGCTAAGCTAGGGTGACCAAGCGTCCTCTTTTTTCTGGACATATCCTCTTTTTACGTAAAGCTTCAATTATATTATACACACACACACGCGCACACACGCACACACACACACACACACACACACACACACAAATATATATATATATATATATATATATATATATATTTATATATATATAAAACATGTATGTGTGTGTTTATATTAAAGCTTTAAAAAAAAAAAAAAAAATATATATATATATATATATATATATATATATATATATATATATATATATATATATATATATACGCACGTTAAAGCATGTTAAAGCATGTTCATCAACCTCAGAAAAGCCTGTCTGAATTTGTGTCTCGAGGCCGCACCGATTGTCCTCTTTTTTGGAAATCCAAATATGGTCACCCTCGCTAAGCCAAAAACAAAACAGTAACAAAACAGCTCAGACAAATATAAAATGGCTGGATTCTAACAACACATCCACAGAGTTGAAACACGTTAAGAGTTAACGCAGTGCAATACATTGGTGAGTTGCATCATTATATTATGATTAAATCATAGGTATATGATTTAAAACAAATGCTATTGCTAAACAAAATCTTAAAATTTCACTACATAAACAAAATAGCATTTTACAGATGACATCTTAAACACAGTATCTATAAGTTTTTGGTTTTACAGAAAGCCAGTGTAACAAACAAGGCAATAGTTAAGTGGGAGGAAAAATGTGAATGAAGCTGCTATAATTAAGCTTTAAGACGTGTGAGTAGGACTTGTGGAGATATGACTTTTCGTTTCATCTGCAAAACAATGAAAGCTGT
>MU204297.1:533608-550506 GCA_017309775.1 Paedocypris sp. Pulau Singkep | reverse complement strand
GAACGGACTGTGAAACCTATTTAAAGAGACAGTACCGATTTCTTTGTTTTGTTGATTCGCGGATACTGATTGTATATTTTTCCATTATTTGATTATTTCAATTTGTATGTTGTTTATGTTCTAAAAATTACGTTTGCATATTTCAATTGGCAATTATTTATTTTACTAAATTTCTATATAAAGTCATTTTCTTGGTCTGTCTTTCTTCAGTTTATTGCCCTCCTGTAGCGAACCTAATACATTGACTGGTCCAATAGTGAATTATATATACTAGAAATATATGTCTGTACCTTAAGTACATTTGCGCGTGCTGACGGGTTACATATTGCTAAACAAAATCTTAAAATTTCACTACATAAACAAAATAGCATTTTACAGATGACATCTTAAACACAGTATCTATAAGTTTTTGGTTTTACAGAAAGCCAGTGTAAGAAACAAGGCAATAGTTAAGTGGGAGGAAAAATGTGAATGAAGCTGCTATAATTAAGCTTTAAGACGTGTGAGTAGGACTTGTGGAGATATGACTTTTCGTTTCATCTGCAAAACAATGAAAGCTGTGGCCATGCTTTCTCATAATGAAAGAACAAGATTGGGCCGAGCACTGAGCCTTGTATTTGACTATATCTGGTTGAAAAAATTCCATTAACATGGCAGAAGTGAAAGCGATCAGACAAACACAATGTATTGAAATATTTTCGCCTCAAAACAATATTTGTATTAGTTCTGTTTTTAGATCAATAGAACTAATAATCAATAGAAATAATGAAATTCCACAGGAGGGATCATTAAAAACGATCATTAAAATACTACATCTAGAGACTGGCACCAGGACAATATTTATACAGATAATATTCGGTCAAATAAATTGAACTTTTTCCTTTGCAACTATAAAAAAGTTCGTAGAAAAAAGCAGTTGTCTTTTCATAATGTCATTGGATCTATCATGTCCTCAAACCGTAACACATTGTTCTTTAATAAGACACACTCAACTGTAATTTTTTCATGACTGTATAAGTTTCTGTACTGCATGTATTTTATTCACACTCTTTAAGACTCAAGGACATTTTAAAGAGATTCTTGTTGTCACAGCAACTGAAGTCAGAGAATAGTTGTGTATTGGCAAAAGAGATTGTAGTACTGAGAGAAATCTGACTATAACAAGGACAAATTCAACAGAGTATTAAAAATAACACACAGGAATAAAAATAAATTATTTTATTTTGTTAATTGTTAGTTAATTCCATTATATTCCAAATCCAAAGTTGCTGTTGCCTCAGAGATGCTGAGATTGGCATCAGCTTCAGTTGACCCTCACATGAAATAAGTGATAGAAAATGGATGTATGGACGAGAACAAAATGTGGCATCTAAAAATTGGAAATTTAATTCCAATATGAATCCATATTTCTATGTAACTTCCACATGTATGTATATGTAATTTGTCTGTTGATCTGGCCAATGTTTCATCACCCCATGTAGTTGTTTCTACATCCATTTCCACACACAACATTTTGTTGATAAAAGCTTGTCTGAAGTCGGCATTAGAGTGGCTCTTTGAAAAACAAAAACTCCCACCAGGCAAGTCATTTTCGTTCGGTTGCCAAGTGCAACATACAGTTGCTAAGTAATAGAGCTCCACACACTCGCTAGGATGCGCATATGAAACCCACCGTGTCCTAATTAGTGTCGCATTAATAAATTCCATGAGGGACAATGACAAGGAATGTTACCTTTTAAATTTCAGGTGATAATTTTTTAACCATACCAGCCTCATGAAAAAATCGGAGACGTAATAAACCACTCAGAAACGTTATCCTTTAGCGTACATACAGATCCCTCTGTGAATTCTCTGCTAGGTAGAGGTAACAATAAAAAAATTATCTAATACTCAGTTTTTCTTCAGACAGTCTATAACATTCATTCAGGAGATTTGGAGTTTAAAAATTACTCACTGGTGTTAGTGGGTGTGTTTGTCTCTGTTTCTCAATATGTGATTGGTTGCCCACCAATCCAGGGTGTGTTCCTCTTTCAGACCCACTGCTGCTGGGATAAGCTCCAGCTCGACGTGACCCAGAAATAGAAAAGCAGAAGGATACTTTTCAGCATCCAAGAGGGCAAGTAATCTGACAGCATTCTCTCAATTTTATTTTTTTTTGTTTTGTACAATTTTTACTTTTATGCTTTTTTTATTTTTTTTTTTTAACATTGTTTATCAAATACGTACTTTGGATTGTGCTACCACTACAAGAGCTTTTCAGCATCCAAGAGGGCATGTAATCTGACATAATTTTCTCAATTTTTGTTTTTGTTTTGTAAAATTGGTACTTATATGCTTTTTTTTTACCATTGTTTTTCCAAATACTTTGGGTTGTGCTACCACAACAAGAGCTTAAACAAAAAATACTTATTTTCTGTGCTTGTGTTCTTCATATGATCAGATGCTGCATAATTGTACTTACTTGTAATTTAGATCATACAAGGGGAAAAATAAAAGAAATGCTTAATTCAGTGTTAAAGTATGTATATATTTAAAGAGCTGGATTTGAACCTGTGACCTTTTAGTCAACTCTCTGACCCGAAGTTATCAAAGTATTGCACGGGGGGCTAAAACTCAAATCACGCTTTAAATTAGGGGTCGAACAGGATATATATTTCAAAACCACAATAAAACAAAACGTTTTGAAATATTTTTTGAGAGCAAATAGCTCTTTAGCAAATTTTAGCTTAAAAAAAAAAGATATCTATAAAAATACATGCTGTCAATAGAAATATGAACATACTGCAAAAAACAGAAAATTAATATGTATTTCCTTTCAGTAAAATGTAAAATTATTGATGTTTATACAAGGCTGAAGCACTGTCTTATGGGATCTGTGGTTTGTGGAGTCATCAGTGCTTCATATCCAACAGCCCCATATAAAAGGTTTGTGGGCCAGATAGAACTGTACGCCGGGCCGGATGTGGTCTTCAGCTTGACCCATATGGTCTAACCACTAGGCCACAACCGCCTCACAAGACATTTACAGTACATTAGACATGTCTTCACTTAGTTTGAGATTCCCGTGACTTTTTCCTGATTATGTCATTTTAATTACGTTTTTTCCTACAATTAACTTTGAAAAATAAATAAATATATAGTATACTATACTGTATATATGTGAATTAATTAAAAACAGAGAGTCAGAGCCTACAACAATTTCATAAAACTTTAATTTAAATGACTTTCCCCAGACCTGCAAAATTCACAGCACAATTTTAAAATTCACATAAAAAAACAGCATCATATACAATCAAACCAGACGACATGCTTCGGTATTCACTTGCCAAAAATATGGTTTAACAGCTCTTTGATCGATAAAACAAAACAGAAACGTGTAAAATCAAACAGGACCAGAAAAGGAAACACACACCTCACAAAATGATGACATTCATGATAGTAAAAAAGAACAAAAATTGCACATTTTCACAAAAATAGCAGCACCGACTCATATGCACCAAACAAATCTCCATCAAGTACTAAATCCTAAAAAGATTGTGCAAGTAAAAGCGTCATTTACATCTCAGACGTCCGACAGAGCTTCTCCGGATTGTCCACCTCCCGACACCAGCCACAGTCCAGTCCGGTCTGGTCCAGAGCTAAACCACCGAGCGATGCTCCCCGCACACGTACACGGCGCTGGGCCGGATCCGTCTCCTCGTGTTCCCGGGCAGCTGTGGCAGAAACTTGAAGTACTTGGGCATTAGATCCAGACAGGCATCTCGAAACTTTTTAATGCGCCAGTAGTAGATCAGAGGATTCAGGGCCGACTTGAGGTAGCAGATCCACAACAGCCATGTGCTGATCTCGAAAAAGTTCTGCCTGTAGTAGAAGGTGCTGCTGAAGGTGGAGAGCAGGCTGTAGGTGGCGAATGGAGCCCAGCACGCGGTGAAGACGGAGAAGAGGATGAGGATGGTGGTGAAGGCACGTGTTTTGAAGCTCATGTCCACGTTGATCTGAAAGGGTCTCTGGAGGGTCATCAGTCCCAGCTTGCTGGCCTGGCTGAGACAGACCGAGTCCGGGTGCGAGTGGATGCGCAGGGCGTTGTGGCGGAGGGTCCCCAAGATGCCAATGAAGGTGTAGAGCATCACCAGGAAGGGCACGAAGAAGAACAGCAACATGAGGAGCATCACGTAAGCATGGTAGCCGCGCTCAGCCGTGTACCCGAAGACACACTGGGGTGCGCGTGGAGGAACCAGCAGGTCCGGGTGGCCGATGGAAAGCGGGAAGGAGAAGCAGAGCGACAGGGACCAGGAGACGGCGATTAACACTTTGGCCCTGCACGGACTGAGCTTGTCTTGCTTTTGCACGATGATCTGGAATCGGTCCACACTGATGATGAGCAGAATGGCCACTCCTTCCATGACAAACATCCAGAAGAACATGGCCGACAGACGGCAAAACACCTCCCCGAAGATCCAGCGCGTCGTCACGATGGTGACCAGCGCGAAGGGCATGTTGAGGACCGCCAGCATCATATCGGCGAACGCAAGGCTGGCCAGTAGGATGTTGATAGCAGAGCGCATGGCGGCCCTCTGGTAAACCATCAAGCAGACCACCATGTTCCCGAGAAGAGCCAGCAGCAGCACGCAGATGATCACCACGCTGAAGAACACCTGCAATGACAAGTTCAGACCCAGAACGGGCTCTTGTGGCGCTGGTGTGGGTGTCCTGAGCTCTAGGGAGCGGTTGAACACAGCCGATGAGTTCTCCATGCCGCGGGAAATAGATGATTGGGTGTGTCCTGCCGAAGGGGGCGGGGTCACCCAGGGCTGCCCGGAAGCTGCGGCTAAACTGGTGAAGGAATAAAGCATCCTCCTCCTAACAGTCACATTGCAAAGACACGGTGTCCAGCCAAGGTGAGACGCCGCGAATGTCCATCTCTAGGCCGATCCTAGGCCAATCCTAGAAAAGGCCGATCCTAGAAAATATTAGCAAAAATACATCATGGATTGTGACAAAAGGTTCTGACCAAATTGCCGTATTTTTCAGACTATATGGTGCACTTCAAATCGTAAAAAAAATGTGGCAAAATCTCATAACCATGAAAAATTGTAAGGTGTCCCGGGGAAATAATTATTAGAAATATTAACAATATGTGTGAAAACCAGCTGTGTTTTATATGCCAAAAAATATGATAATTTAAATGTAAAACTACAGTATTACAGAATCAAACCACAAACCGTGGCTACTACAGAAGTATTTTATATTTTGTGTTGTTAATTTTATTATTTTATTTATAAATCATTTAAAAAGTATGAATCATTTTAAATGTCATTTTTATTACAATAAAAATACAACTATGGTCTATGTAAAAAATATAAATCATCATTTACACAATAAAAAAGTCACTTTTTTAAAGAAAACAAACAAGAAACTTTGTCAGGCTGCTGCTAAAAACAGCACAGAAGCAGCTGCGTTTGTAAGAGAAGACAAAGTGAAACTTGAACTAAAAAAAAACTTCATAGAATGACCTTAATAAAACCTTAATACAAAGAAACCGTTTCATACTAATCATGTTTAACCATTTAATTTATACTAAACATGTACTCAGTCAGCAGTGCTGATGTTTGAATTATCCAGATTATAAGTTTGATTCTCAGAGAAACAAAACATAATCAGCTTTTGGATTTTAAAAAGTCACATTCCATACTGTAATGCATACAAACAGATTAATTTGATCGAAACCCACGGTCAATTTACATAAAAAATATATAAATAAAAAATACAGAAATAAATATATATAAGGTGAATATATCACAGTTTATAACATATAACATATTTTCCTTTTCTGTTTCCTTAGAGCAATTTGTTCTCATTTTGTTCATCACTGCAAAATAAATGTGACAAAGTCGAACACAGATATTTATACATACATATTTGTTACCTAGTATAAATCTGTGTTTTACTCCAACAGGGTCGTTAGTACAAAGCATCTATATTGTAAGTACAAAGCATCTACATTTTAATGCTGAACTTCAAATTTGTGAATTGTACTTCAAAAAAAAAATTTAACTAAAATGAAACCAAGCTCCCTACATGCGAGACCATTTTTTTGACCAACAGAGCTCCGCACGTCAGATCACAGAGGATAATGTCTGCTTACTTTACGACCCCAGATCGCTTTGATAAAGACACGACTATCAAAGGAAAAATTAGAAGGAGACAGATAGAGTAATGTCATTATTAGGTGCATATAAAGCTTGATGTCCGGCCTTTAATGTTCTCCTCCAAAGCATAAAATATGCCATTGAAGAGAAGTGCAAAGAATATTCTTAAACCGTCTTGAACAGGATGTTCTGGATAATGAGCAGTTTCTTCGTCTCTTGGACACGAGGCAGACAGGATGACACTTGGACTGAAGCCTTTTATATTACATACTAATTATAAAAAAGTAATACTAAATAATATATATTATTAATACTTCATTTTGATTATGCATTAATGTGCTATAATCATATTGACAAATCAAAATCTTTTTATGGCTGAAAATATTTGGATAAAAGTCTGAAAATGTTTTTATCTTAAAGATCATCATTTAAGATCAATATTTCATCATTCCGGTCACAAGAGACTATGTGTGTGTAGGTGTGTGTGTGTGAGTGTGTGCGCTCTCTTCAACAATAAAAGCTGAATAAGCAAGGAATAAATTAAAGGTTATTCCATGGCTTGGAATAAACATGAGTAAACATCAAAAGATGAGTGGAAGGATGCTCTGAAGTTTGTGTGTAATGACCGACAGTGCTGCATTCGGCTTGTTAACACGTATTATTTTACATAATAAACCTTTTCAATCTGTATTCTCACTTTTTTGTTCCTTACATACAGTGATAAGACTCTCATAACCTTTTCTGATTTATGACTTTGTTTTCTCTCAATTATTTTGTTTTCACCATGAAATGTCTAAACAGCATAAAAAAAGCTATGTATGTATGTATGTATGAATAGATAGATAGACGGATGGATTCTGTTATAAAGATCTTTCAGATTGACAGGGTGAATTTATTGTTTTAGATTAAATGTAAATCATAAATCAATCATACAAATATATATTTTATCAAATAATCAATAGTTATATTAAACATCAATGTAGACATCTTAAAAGGCATCATTATTTATAAGCCAGTACTATAGAAAACATGCAATGTATTCCATTTGAAAATGAAATATGTTTTTATAGAAACCATCATATTAACACCATCAAGTTTTATTAGACGCAGAATTGATGCAAAGTGCGCATCTAACTTTTGTCTATCCTAATTTGACATTCATGGCATAACAGGCGAGCGCTTTCAGTCAGTGCATCAAGAGGCTCGACCTCACAAACAGCATTGCATTAACATTCATTTAGGAAACATCTGGCCTTGTTAATTCAGGTTTTTACACGGAAAGATCACGGCGAATCAGTTTGGCAAAATGGAGGAAAGACCGAATCATTTTCGTGTGTCGCTATTGAAAAACGATTAAATTCTGTAGTTTGATCAGTGTTTATACTGTGCAAATCCGTGGCTGTGGTTAAACCGCAAATGAATAGCATCGTTCCGATCCACATATGCCGACGCAGATCCGATCTCACCAGATGTTTGAACAACGCAGATTTTCCTCCCACACTGAAAACAGCCGCAGGATTTTCCATCAAGTGGATCTCGAGTCCTGATCACACGGATTTCTTGAGATGCCTTTACATTTCATTAGATTGATTACAAATGACTTCTTACCGGGTTGGATCCATCAATCGCCCCTTGTATTCCTGATGTTAGACACATGTCCGAACTGTCGGCACTTTGAAACACCCTGAGATAAAACGTTGATACGCGCTGTTGTTCGCGCGAGTGAAAACACTCATTTTAAATGAAAAAGAAAACATAATACATTTTGTACCCGCGTCTTGGGACCCCCAACACTTCGTGTCGCTCGTGTTGTCCGCATTCACGTTACGTCACTGATCACGATCCAATCAGGCTTCACGTTAGACTTAACGGACAGGCGCTTGGCCAATGGGAAAGAAGAGATTCAGCACCGCCTGTTGCCTCGCTGTCCTATCGCTAAATGCAGCGGTTCGACTAAAAAAAAGCAACTGCTTAAGGAAGCTCTTTCCCAAAAAAATTAAAAATAGATATTATAGAGTTGAAAAAAAATTAACTTAAGCAGAATTCTAAGACACCAGACACTTCTCTTACTTTGACTGTAAGACCAGTCTTTCCAACTATAGAGCTGACATGTTAAAATTGTTTTCGATAAGGCTTTAAAAAAAAATGAAACAATGAGAATTAATAGAAACAAAGGAAAATAGCTTGATTGCGATTTAACTGTACATTTACTTTACAATATACATTTTTGTCAGTTTTTAAATTTATAAATTTGGTAAGAAATGTTCCTCATAGAAAACATACTCATAACCTTTGATGTTTCAAACACCAACTATACTGATGATGTTGTACAATTGGCTTAGGGCCCATAAATGAATGACTTGGTTTCTATGCGTTTTAATTTTAATGTAAAACCAACTTTGTCACCCAGAGCATCTGCTCTTATACTGTATTTTGCATAAATGGCGTATAATTTGCAATTATGGTCAATACCCATTTTCATTTCTTGGACTGTAAAAAGATAGAAAATAATCAAGATCAGTCTTTTTGTATTTGTGAGTCATCTTTTGCTGGCAGATGGAATCCTGACCAACAATAACCTCTCGGACGGTTTTATATAAATAGCACTTCAGCCTCACAGTATATCAAAACTTAACTCATTTTGAAAATGCAAAAAATGCATTAAACAACAAAAACAAAACACAGAAAACAAATTGAAAGTTGAGATTGATGGCAATACAGTGATATTGTACCTCCCTTTACACATAAGAATCAATGATATAGGTGACCAAAACTCTTTAACCTTCTATAACCTATAATCTTTATAGGGTTCACGTGTCCAACAAAATTCTAGAAGAAAAATACTGTTTACCTGGCTCATTATTTTTGTCACAAAAAAAGCAAAAACGTATACTGCCACTTATTTGGTACAAGATTGGGAGGAAACAGAATCCATCAAACCTCAAAACAGACCCACATGTTCGACCAAAGTTTTTTACATTTTACATCCGGGGAAAGTTGAGGTGGTCGAACGCTTTTAAAAGCCTCTTTCTTCATGGAAATCCTTTAATTTACCCCCCTTATGTACATTGCATACTACAATCAACGAGTAGACTCAAAACAGCTTCAAACACTGTGTTTGTAGAGAGACGCAGACAGTTTTTGTTTGCAAGTGCTAAGAATCTGAGATCTTTTTATCATCCTTTGACTTTGGAGGGATGATTTTCACATCAAAGGGAATAAAGTACTTGATCAGAGCTTTGGCATCTTTGGGATCCAGAGAAAACTCCTTGGCCACCTTTTCTGCAGTCCAGGTCTGTGGCATGAGTTTGTGATTGTTCAGAGCGCTCAGTGCTTCAACGAGAGACAGTTTTCCTTTGGGGACATTGGAGACGTCACTGAAACCATAGAGTTGGCCTGGTAGACGACAGTGAGGCCGCCTGCGCTCCGGTGTCTCCGGCACCACAACCGCTTCCACCTGCACACAACTACTCCGTTAGTTAATGTACAAGGTGTAAAGTACTTGAGTACACAGAGTAGGAATCTTTGTAAATGTTGTAAATATTCCTAAAGTGTACAAGTACTTTAAACCTCTGCATTTCACAAGGGCTTTGATCAGACATAATTTTATTAATTAAATACAGTAGTTTATTAAATATAGTACAGTATTAATGAATTCATAAATAATAGAGCACATTTTTTCATTTCTCATCAGTTTTTAGAGGACAACAGAAAATAAATTTCTACACCCAAATAGTGTAGTAAATTATTTTTTAAATTTATCGTATACAGTTTCAATGTGATTGTGTTAAGAAGCAAAAATATGGTACATTAATAAAATAATAATAATAATTAGCAGGCAGATATTCTGCATGAGTTTTTTTTGCAATTCCAGTAAAATGCTGCATCATAATCTTCTTTTTTCATATTTGTTGTGGAATACAAATGTATCTTGTTACTTATATGTGCTTGCTCAAAAATAAACACACAATTTATCAAAGCAATAAACCAGACTGAAAGATTATACACCAATCTAACTGAAAGTTCTTGAAGAAAGGCGCAGTTATCTAGACACACTCGACAACGAAACAAGAGTATCAGACTAAACTGGAAATTATAATTGAAAACAAATACATTGACAAGGTTTTAAAAAAAAAAGAAAAATAGGATAATTTGTTCTGCCCAAAGTCTAATCTTCTGTTAGAGTAATTTTTTTCACAGTATTTCAAGAATAAAACCAGTAACACATGAGTGGCAGGTCCAACTCTCAAACGCTGAACCACAACTGCCACTAACCACATGTGCCATTAACAAAGACGTCATTATCTTCAAAGCTATAAAACCTAACCATGGCCTTCCCACCTGAGACGCTGTGTGTGTGGAGTCGACGTACACGTCCTTCAGCATGGACAGTAGAGGATTGTTCTTTTGATGAATCTCTTCAGTAACTGTAAAAAAGACAAGACTCGGGTTGTCCAAAACATTGATTTGGTATTTTGACAATAAAATGTATATAAATGTAGGGTAATAGTTTTTCTTTTTGTGACATCATAGTAAATGATAAACAACAATTATTGTTGCACTTTCAAATAATGTTTATGAAAGTGTTTTAAACTAAAATCTGTTATTGATATTATTATTAGCAGTAGTTAACATAACCACCAGTGAGCCAAATGTAGGTTTTGTCTATATACAATGAGAATAAATGTTATATAACGTTTAATAAATATGCTTTGTGTTTAAAAACATGTTTCTAAGTATTAAATACCAGCATTATTTTAAAAATTGAAGAAAAGCAACTTGGATGACTTCTGCTTAATTTTGTTTTCATTCTGTCTATGGTTCTTGCGCTATTAATAGAATAGACATAGTCATGTTTGATGCTATTGGGGAAAAACAAGAAAAACGTTTTTTTTCCACACATCTGTATTAGATGAGCTTTTTAGAAAACAAAACGTACTTTTTTTTTATAAAAAAAAGTTTTGTACTCACGTATAAAACTAATTACTAACATACTGCTATACTATAACTACATCGACCCAGCATAAGGCCGTCAAACAGCTGCATAAACGCAGACTTGGCAAGAACAGCTGTATAAATCCTCACATTCAGGTACTCAACTAATGATTTAATTCTCGTTGGCAGCCAGTGGAGAGAAGTTTGCAGCCCGTTTTAGGTTTTATGAGGCCTGAGAAAATGTAACCTTCTGAAAATCTGCTGTAACCTGTATGGCACTGAGGGCGTTGACGTGATGTAGCGGTTCAAGATTCAGCTTCAGATCTGGTCAAGGCCATTCCGTGAGAAGTTTGCTTGTGTGAGGTGTGAGAGTGTAGGTGTTTGTGTCCTGCACTGTGATTGGTTAGCCACCAATACAGGGTGTTACATACACATGACTTCTCATGACTCAGAAATGGAAAAGCATTACAATTTTACAATAAGGAAGAACGTTCCAATCACAATAAAAACTTGTTTGGTTCACAATTGCCCCAATAAACTTGATATTGCATTCTTCAGTCACTTATCTTACAAATTACTACAAATGGTCATCTTTATATTTTTTAGGTTTTAGTTAAGTATTTAATATTTTACTATCAAAATATTGCTAGGAATCGAGTAAAGGGTTATCTAAACCAGACTGTCTCAATTATAACATCATGAATTCGATATATTGCTTAGGCAAGTTCATTCGCAGTCTTTTTTAACATGACGGTATTTTAATATTCTGCACTTTTATTGATATCTGATGTATCTGCTCTTATTGTTATTCTGCCTTGTGTAAAGTAGACGGGAGGATTTTAAAGGTGATTTAGTCCTCGACTGATTTACTCCCCTTCCCGACTTAAGGTCTGACCAGAAACGACAGTCTCTCACCTGCTGCTTCCTGCTGGTTTAATCCGGCTGCTGCTGGGTGTCGAGGCGCTGCTTGTGGCTTGGACTTGCTTATTGCTCGATGAGCGCGATTCTCTACATTAAAGTTTCTAATCAGGCGTGTTACTCTGGCCCCCATGCTTGAAATCCCAACATAGAGGTCAATTTTCCGGCACGCGTCTTCTTCTTCTCCGGCTGCAGACGCGGTGTGACCGATAGCGCCGCCTAAAGGATGATGAACGCCAATGTGCCACGACGTCAGCTAAGAGCTAGTGCTGCCCCCTATGATTTCATGCGTGCAGCCTAAAGATGCAATTATTGTTGTATTTAAATTAATATATTTACATTTACAGTTCTAAAATGTTTTTGGATGTTAACTGTCATATTTTTACATTCTATATTCCATATTCTTATCTAACGGTAATTTCTAGATGTATATACTTTTTTATTTGATGCTGCTTGTGTTTTCTTAGTGCTGCTGCAACAAAGAAATTTCCCCACTGCGGGATGAATAAAGGACTTTCTATTCTATTCTATTCTAACCATTTCCACACTGCTCCCAAATCTATTTAAATCATTTTGTAGCTCAAAAACATTTCCAACTTATCACAAAATCCAGTTTGTTTGTCTGCATTTGTAGAATGACTTATTGAGCACTGTGTTAGTCTAATCTTTAGTCAAACAAAGAACTCAATCAGCCTGCCAAGTTTAACAGACTCGTTCAAGTTTTATTTTTAACGTGTTTTAACAGGAAATGAAACGTTTTAACAGCTGGATGAAATATGAAATTAACAGAACAATGTAGAATTTAACAATATATATAATAGTTGTGTGCAGTTTGTAGCTCACAAACACTTATTAACACTGGTACTAGTCTATGGTACAGACTTAAGGAATCTCATTTATTTTGTGCTATATGGGGAAAGAACTTTACCCATTTCAATGTTGATATGAAAAGAACAATAATGTACAGTACAGTACAAATATATATAGTGATGATACAAGTCGTCTATCCATTTTCTAAGTTCTCTACCGTTTAATCTATTTTTGGGTTACGTGGTGCTGGAGTCTATCTCAGCGACTCTGGGCCTGAGGCGGGAAACTCACTTTGGTGTTGAGTAAAACTTCTCAGGCAATGGTTGGCCATCTGCGTAACAGTGGAAGCTATGACCATGCTTTCTGATTATGCCCCCTAGTGGAAGCGTTTAAAGTGCGAATAGGATTGTGCCGAGCACGGAGCCTTGTGGAACTCCATATTTAACACTAAATTTGGGTGATGAGACTCCATTTACATGGACGAAATGAGAGATCAGGCAGATATGTTTGTGAATGTTTGTCCTGTTTGTTATTGGAGTATGTAATTATTATTGTATAATAATTAGGGGCTGGTTTATGTAGCGGGCATTGGGTCACGTGATGGTTGTTGGTCACATGACTGGTGTGGAAGACTAATAAGTGTCACAGGTGTTGCACGTTAATGGTGGTGGAGAGAGGGGGTGAACAGGGTGTGGTACTCTTCTTTAACCGCACAAACGCACAATCGCACAACTCGAATATCAAACCGAAATTACTTGGACATTACAATCTGCCAACAACAACACCTACAAATAAAACTATTCTACTGCAAAGTGCGCGTTTTGGATGACCTTATTTCCCTGAATCAGCCTCTCAGCGGCACCCCGGACCTGGCTGGAGTTTGGCCGCGACACTGCATTTGACCCATCCGAACAAAATCGGTGTGTGGGGTTCACTGTCTTGCCCAAGGAGACTTGTAGAGTTGAGACTTGTAGTTGTAGAACCAGTAGTAGGGGGGATTTGAACCAACAAGCTCTTGGACAAGTCCAAGTCCCCTACCACTGGACCACAACTCCTCATCCACAGCATCTATATTGTTGTGGAGGATAAAAATCTCTTTGGATACATCTACGCACTGGACCTACAGTATCCAAAGAACCTTAAACTTACATTTCCGTGTTTGTCCAACAAATTGTTGTGCACTTGAAGACAACAAACCACTGAAAGGGCGTCTACTATTACTGAAGAATGATTTGTTCAGTTACTGAATCATTCAGAATGGTTTATTTGTTGATTTTCGATAGTTGGAGTATCGAGGATGTTTTTTTCCCTCTTTAGAAATGTTATCATTTGCCTGTTCCAAGATGTGACTGTTTGCCTATTGTACATCAGATTTTATATAGTGTTAATAGGTATTTTTTCACATCATGTGATTTACTGCTGAGCCAGTTTTTATACTGACATGTGGGAAAAAGCGCTTCAATAATGCACAATATTATTTCTATTTAGTTTTATAAAACTGTTTTTCAAAGTAAATATTTTAAAATATAGCTTTTGAGTTTTTTGTTTTAATGTATGACTTGATTTATGAAGCACTTTGTTTTAAACTCTTTTGATGAATTCCTTTTAAAAAGCACAATGTGTGGAATAAAAAAAAAAGTCTTGTACATGTTTACTAACATCATTTTCTGGTTATGATTAAGCAGTGGGATGACAAGCACTGGCTTTCAAGTCGAATTAATTTTGAATGCATGCCACATTTTGAGTAGGAAATTATTGAAAAATCTGAGTACATTTTCAAAATCAAAATTTCAAAATTTTCAAAATAAGTTGAAACATATTGAAAAAAATTTTTTAATTCAATTTTTGAAAATTGAATTTATAATATCTTATAAGTTGAACAGTATAGAAAATTGTAAACTTAAAACTGTCAAAAACATAACTCAAAAATTATCCCCTCTCACCTCCAGGTTTCTTACTGCCGATTTTACATAATAATTAAAAAAACCCAAGTCAACCTGCACCTTAGAGGCATCACTAGGACCAAAAAGCAAGACCTCAGTTTTACTATCAATAAAATCCAGGAAGTTAAAAGACTAATTTCCTCAACGCACTGTAAAAGTTGCTTTTGTAGAATAGGTGTTTTCTTTTTTTAAGAGTAAATAGATTTGGCTGTCATCAGCATAAAAGTGAAATGAAATGCCATGCTTACGGAGAATGGAACCTACAGTATAGGGTAAGCAGGTACAGGGAGAAGAGAAGAGGCCCAAGAATGGATCCTTGAGGGACGCTACATGTCAGAGGTGCTACTGAGGACCGTGCAGATCCCAGAGACACAAAAACTTCTCTGCTAAATAAGCCTGAACCATTCCAACGCACTTCCCTGTATGCCAACCCAGTTCTCCAGGCGAGACAAGAGCAACTGATGGTCCACTGTGTCAAAGGCAGCTGTCAATTCCAACAGTACCAACACAACACAGTGACCCGAGTCTGTGGCTAAAAGAACATCATTAAAAACTTTCAGAAGATATTATACTCATCTAAAAAAGAACTCAACTGGAGATCTCCAGGACCTTGGAAAGGAAGGGGAGTTTAGAAATTGGCCTAAAATTCGAGAGTACAGATGTGTCTAGAACTGGCTTCTTTAAACAAGGCGTCACCACAGCGTAGGGGTGGGACGAGACACTTTTCCCACGAGACGAGACGAGACGAGACACTAGGTTCACGAGAACGAGACGAGACGAGATTTAAATTTTTTTTTAAATAAAAAAGGAGAGCCATATTTTATCTGTATTTTATTTAACTAAAGCATTCAAAACTGTTGATGCAACATATTTTCACCAATTGCATGCAGTGATAACCAGATAACCAACATAATATTGACCATACAAAATATGATGCCATAAATTGCCAGGCAAGTAATCCAACACACCAATCCGACCCGCACGTTGTTACACGCGCGCATACACACACACACACGTCCCTCACAACCAATCGACCAACACGTACTTGGGTCACGCACATACACATGCACACACACACACACACACACACAACCCGGTAGTCCCAGGAACGGAACGAAATCGAAGGCTGACGACGTAGAGGGTCAACCACTAGAGGTGACAGCGAAACAGGATCAATCAATTTGGGGTGACAGCGAAACAGAATCAATCAATTTGGGGTGACAGCGAAACAGGATCAATCAATTTGGGGTGACAGCGAAACAGGATCAATCAATTTGGGGTGACAGCGAAACAGGATCAATCAATTTGGGGTGACAGCGAAACAGGATCAATCAATTTGGGGTGACAGCGAAACAGGATCAATCAATTTGGGGTGACAGCGAAACAGCGCCCCGTCCAGGCCACCACCGTCCAAGTGCGCGCCCTCCCCAACCGGATTAGCGCCGCCACAAAATCGAGGAAGCGCAGCACCCGGAAAGCCACCACTCACCACTGATTATTCTGGTTAGAGAGGTCAGTGATGGTGGTCTTTATCTGGTTATTCTGGTTAGAGGTCAGTGATGGTGGTCTTTAGCTGGTTATTCTGGTTAGAGAGGTCAGTGATGGTGGTCTTTAGCTGGTTATTCTGGTTAGAGAGGTCAGTGATGGTGGTCAGCTGCTGGTTATTCTGGTTAGAGAGGTCAGTGATGCTGGTCAGTTGCTGGTTATTCTGGCTAGAGAGGTCAGTGATGGTGGTCAGCTGCTGGTTATTCTGGTTAGAGAGGTCAGTGACGGTGGTCAGCTGCTGGTTATTCTGGTTAGAGAGGTCAGTGATGGTGGTCTTTATCTGGTTATTCTAGTTAGAGAGTTCAGTGATGCTGGTCTTTAGCTGGTTATTCTGGTTAGAGAGGTCAGTGATGGTGGTCAGCTGCTGGTTTTTCTGATTAAAGAGGTCAGTGATGCTGGTTAGCTGCTGGTTATTCTGGTTAGAGAGGTCAGTGATGGTGGTCTTTAGCTGGTTATTCTGGTTAAAGAGGTCAGTGATGCTGGTTAGCTGCTGGTTATTCTGGTTAGAGAGGTCAGTGATGGTGGTCTTTAGCTGGTTATTCTGGTTATTTAAAAAGAATGCATGATTATAACTTTAATTTTTAGGTTTAAACTGTAA
>MU204297.1:511122-521844 GCA_017309775.1 Paedocypris sp. Pulau Singkep | reverse complement strand
TCTTAATGTGAATTCTCGTTTTCTCAATTTTTTTGCCGAAATTGTTTCTTAAATTGATGCCAAAAATTGCACTGGTTTGCTTAAAAAAAAGAGTTGAAATGTACATCTTAATTTGTTTTTACCAAAATGTTCTCAATATTTCAAGTGAAACACAAAACCACATTCTTTTTAGCGATCACATAATTTTTATATAAAATTATATATGAAATAAAATGAAAATTCCAAGTCTTTTTTTACAGTGTACAGGCTATAGTATTTTTTGTGTAGTCACAACATTAATGGAACTATTGAAAGGAACTTTTGCATTATCACACAATAAAAAGTCATGCAATTGTAGCTACACATTTTGGATGTTATATTTCTAAAATACAGTAAATTAATCATTGGTTTGTTTGTTATTGTGTTGCTTCTCCTAAGAGCCAGATTTTTTTAGTAATTAGTAAAAACAATATAAAAAGTTAAACGTTTTAAGGTTTTAATCTTGTAAACAAGACTCAATCGTATTAAAGTTTTGTAGTACAAACAAAATGTATGTTATTGCACTATGTTGTGTTTCCTCAACTATTGTACATGCGTATTAATATCATGTATTTACATACTATAACATACAATATACATGTAACATACTATGTATATTTAAACAAAAAAAAGTTAGGTTATTGTTAATGCGAGTTTTAATTAATGCTTTAACTTATTTAGCAACAGTAATTACAGTATAGTCTTCAGGTTTACTGAAACGCAAGCTTACCATGCAAGTCTCGAGTTTGTTGTGAGAAACCGCAGAGAGCGATTTTTTATAGTGTTTTTACGTTGTCGTGCTTAACGTCACGCCACTAGGGGGGCGTCTGGCGTCATGGAGGACCCGTGCTCACAACAACATGATTTCTTGATGAATCTAGAGCAGGGGTCGGCAACCTCTAACACTCAAAGAGCCATTTCGACCATGTTTCCGGGACAAAGAGAACACAGGGAGCCGCAAACACTTTTTCACATCTGAAATTATTTTCAAGTTCAAATGTATTCAGAGTGACCAAGCCTTTTTACTCCGGATAAAGAGTATTTTTCCACAAAGGACCATTTTTCCACATAAGACCATTACACGTGCACGCAATGAAAATTGCGCGTCCGGTTTCAAAACAGTAAAGAACAGTTTTGTCCCGTATTGTGTATGATATTGTAACGATTACGTGGGTTGGCGTTCCCGAAGAGCGCTGATGCCCTCTAGATACTCGTGCCCCAATACACCGCACGACTACGAGTATCCGCTGACATAACACACAGCGACAGCATTAAGTTGGGTTGAGGAGGTAGTCTTTATTAGAGAGTTTTCTCCAATACACACAACACTACCACTCTACCTCCAGGACATACAGTACAACTAGCCAGGCCACTACAGGTCCACTACAACTGACAAACATGACCACCACATTACACACAGTACACTCATACAAAAAGATTCACATAAAATAAACATTTAAACACTAAAAATAACACTTTTACACACAAATTTAACAGAAACCCCAATGCTTTGTGGGAAAGCATTGGGCTAACCCCCTGCTGTAACTCCACACCCCCTGCTGGGATTTCACACCTCTGGGGGCTCTGCTCCAGCGTAGCACACAGCAGCAGATTGCCACACAGCCCCCACCTCAGAGGGTTAAGTGTCCCCACAACCCGAGTCCAAAGTCACAAAATCAGGCCCCCATTGCAGCTCCTGAAACACTCCGGGCAATCATTTGGTCTCTGTATTGTGTGTGGGTCACAGGACAAATGACCGGGCCGCCAGGGTCAAACACCCGGCGGATCGAACTAAACTGCTTGCACACCAGACCGGCAGGTGAATCATCTAGACATGGCCATTCATCGGCCGTCTGCTCCAATGTCCGTCCCGGACGCGAAGACCCCGCACCCTCCAGATCTCGGCAGAGCTCTGCGGGTCTTAGCCCAACTGACAGGACCTTGCCGTAGTGTTGGTCAGCTGTGGAGACCCTCCGGGACTGAGGTTTCACCCGGTCGAGTTCTTCTACGGCGGCTTCCTCTTCTGGCCTGCCATACTCCAACCCCTCGCAGTCCACGTCTCCTAGCCTGGCCTCCGGACCGTGGCGTCCGGTTCCGGATCAGTGGGGGTCACAGCCGGTAGCACCTCGGCAGCCCGTTCTTCCTCCAGCCATGCAGTCATAGTTGGCTCGGTGTTGGAGCTCGACAACCACCAGCTAGCAGGATCTCCTCGGCCCGTTCACCCACCTCCAGAGCTTCCTGCAGCGTCGCAGGCCATGTCAACTTAACATGGTGACGCAGCAGCTCTGGAGTCAGCCCCCGGAGAAAAGTCTGGAGCCCCACCTCCTCGTGAGCCATGACCGAAAAGGTGGGATAGGCATGACGGCAGAAATGCTCCCAGGCTTTCTCCTCTCCGCCTGTAGCATTTGTCGAGCCACACCTGGCTTCCGTGGGCAGACATCCTCTGCCCAAACCGCCGATCCAATGCCTCCGTCAGCGCCGTCAGGTCCAACCTCTCCTCCGGCAACAAAACGAGAAGAACCTCCATGGCTGGTCCTGTCAAGGCTACGGCCAAGTAGGCCGCAGTGTCCTCCGTGCTCCATCCATGGAGGTAAGCCACAAGTTCCAGCTTGGCCAGGTAGGGAGCCAGGGGCGTTGCACCACTGTAGAGCGGCAGCTGGACGCCTTCCTCCTGCCAGGTATCCATGTCCCAGGACCCTTCCTGGGATTGCCTGCTGTCCTGTGGGTGGGAAAGCATTGGGCTAACCCCCCTGCTGTAACTCCACACCCCCTGCTGGGTTTTCACACCTCTGGGGGCTCTGCTCCAGCGCAGCACACAGCAGCAGATCACCACAATATGTTTAAAGCAGCATCTAATGCAAATTGTTGCACACGCATTTTATGAAGACGCCTCTATTCTTACCTTTGATTGAATTGATTGAATTGAATTGAAAAACCCTTTATTAGTCCCACAGCGGGGAAATTTCACGTCCCAACAGCAACAACAAATCCAAACAAATAAATAAACAAACATCACCATAACGCACTGCACACATCATAATAAACAAACAAACAAACACAGACCATTAATGAACAAGTAGCGCTGCCCGTCATAAGCATAGATAGTCACCAGTTTAAATTTAAATTCAAATTGTAGAGTCTTATCGCAGCAGGTAGGAAAGATCTGCGATATCTCTCCTTCACACAGCGGGGGTGAATCAGTCTGCCACTGAAGCACTGTTGTTCAGATGCACACCCAGGTATTTATAAGACTCCTGATTGGGCAATACCCAATGTTAGTTTGATTTTTTTACAATATATAATCTATAATATAGATGAAACCATTGAAAGGATATAGATTCTATATCATTGAGAGAGAGGGGGCTTTAAGCAGCGTCTGCAAGTGTTGGCAGAGAGAAAGAGTAATATTGGAGTAATATAAAGAGTAATATTGGAGTAGTAGATGCTTCTTCAGGTTTCCCCGAGCATCTTTTAGAGCTTAAATCTAAGGGGCTGCTTTTTTGTAATTTACAGTTTTCTACATAAAATTAGGAACTTGAGTCTGTTAAAATAATAGAAATATATGCTTTTAATATAAACTGAGTAAAAGCATGTTAACAACTGAAATAACACAGATAATTATTTTAGCCTTAGCGTTTTTATTCATGTAATAATTGACGCATGCACACAGTTAATTAATAACTGACGAATCATGCATTCAATAATATCTCGTTATTGTTACATTGTATGGTTCATTTTGCATGTCACGATTAATGTGCGTTAATTATTTGCGCCACACTGTAAAAAATGTGACGTACGTGCTATTTACGTAAAAAAAAAAAGTTTGGTAACCTATTATACAAATTTTATTTAAGTAGTTTCTCAGAGCTTGCTGGAAGATCCGGCTGAAGGCCTCGTCCACTCCTTCCACCATGGACTCCGGTGCGTCCCCGAACAAACTGCCCGGCACGATGGGTGCGTCAAGCAGCTTCCGTCTGTGCTCCTCTCTTACCTCCGCCAGGTTGAGCCACAGATGGCGGTGGATCACCACCAGGCCGCCCACGGTCCTCCCCAGGCCTTGCTCGAGGCCTCCAGGGTGTGGTCCAACACCCGCAGCAGACGACGTAGCAGCTGTGGGTCTTCCTCACCTGCCTGGAGCCGTCGAGCGAAGCTAGCTGCCAGCACTAGCAAGGCCGCCTGGGACTGCAGCAAGGCCGCCTGGGACTGCAGCGCGGCCGCCGCGGGAAAGCTTTGTCCGCGACGAGCTTTTGATCGCGCGGCACGGTTTCGACGGCAGCAGCGTGTTGCCCCAGTGGGCATTAGGGCAAAGCTGCGACGCCATGGCCGGATCGACACGTGGGATCCGATTGTAGATGGATTCCTCCGCTCTGTCGACGGTAGACAGCATGGGGGAGCCGGGCGGGCGCACGCGGGCCGAAAACGGGGCTCCCCACGAGTGTGTCAACTCCTTGTGAATCTCCGGAAAAAAGGGGGCCGCCCGGAGACGCGTGGCTTGAGCGCCCATCCTGGTTTTGCTGCCGTCCAGCCAGCAATCCGCTGGAGACTCCAGTCGACTGCCAGTCGATCCCCATGAGGGCCACAGCCTCGGACAGGCAGTCGGTGAGGTCCTCATCGATGAGCACACGGGCGGCACTTGGCGCCGTGTGCTCCTGGAACCCCGACTATTACAATGGCTAATAAAGAGACAACCAGTCTCGTGCTATGCTCACTCGTTCGTGAGGAAAATTGTACTGATAAAATGGCGGCGCGAGCAGGCGCTTGGGCGTGGCGGCGGTGCTCTGTCGCCATTTGCTGCAGTTATTACTGCGTCATTCTATTGCTTCACTTGTTTTATTTGTTTGGATTTGTTGTTGCTGTTGTGACGTGAAATTTCCCCGCTGTGGGACTAATAAAGGATTTTTCAATTCAATTCAATTCAATTTTGTCAGGAAACGTTGTTCCCCACCTGTGGTGTCAGTAGTGGACAGCTCGATAGGGAAAGAACTTTACCCACTTTCAATGTTGATATGAAAAGAACAATAATGTACAGTACAGTACAAATAGATATAGTGATAATACAAGTCGTCTATCCATTTTCTATGTTCTCTACCGTTTAATCTATTTCTGGGTTACGTGGTGCTGGAGTCTATCTCAGCGACTCTGGGCCTGAGGCGAGAAACTCACTTTGGTGTTAAGTCCAACCATTGCCCGAGAAGAACACACTAATTCTCTCTCACACACACACACACACACACACACACACACGACTAAGGTCAAATTTGAACATGAAATTTGGTCAAAATTGTTGTTCTGTGTGAGGAAAACGGACACAAATTCACTTTGAAATTTTGATTTTGCACCACATATTTGAAAGGAAATGCGTACATATATTGCAGTTGTATTTTATTATGGTTTATAAACATCAGTTGAAAGCCATTTTGCTTAACATTTAAAACATACTTTTATTATAAAAACAAGATATTTTTTGCAAATGTGCTCAACTCAGAGCACTATTGTTAAAATGCTGCTGTTACTATTGATATAAATTTAACATATCACAAAATATGATTGTGTCATTAAACAGGGCATCGGCTTTGTGGTTTGAGAGTTTGGCAGCAATCTGAAAGTTGCAGGTTTTAATCCTGGAACGGCAGGTTCCACAACTGAGGTGACCTTGTGCTTCATGGTTGCCCACTGCTCCGGGTCAGTGTGCCTGTAGATTAAAGAAATGTCTAGATTAAATGTCACCTTTAAATATGGTTAATAAATAATAAAAGTTTAAACAATTTAATTTAAATTGTAACACATAGCAACTAAACAAAAGAAAACAAGAGAAAAGTGTTTCTAAACTCTAGTCATGATTGTAAAACTATTTCAAAAGGTAAAAAAAAATATATTGGTTAGAAACAGACTGGAAATTGAGTTTTGCATTTAACCCAGTGCTTCTCAAAAAGTGGGCTGTGTGAGACCTCAGAGAACCTGCTTATGGTTTAACTGAATAACTATTTCTTAGAGTGTGCACAGAGTACTGCATGCTTGTTTTCTGCGGATCAATCCTCACAAATCGACAAAACTTAAAAGTAATAAACATGGAAGACAAGAAAAGCATAGGGAGAAGAAGATTAAAAGACAAGTGTAATTCCACAGAAAGCTAAGACTAAAATTCCACAAACGTTAGCGTTTTCAAGGTTAGTTTTTTCAAAGACCGCTGCGTTTACATTATTTACAAATGTTATGTTTTTTTAATATCAACATTTTAAATCTTTTCTTCTGCAATCTTAATATGGTTGTTTTTGTTTTGAGCTGATCTAAATTTCTTTTTGTTATGTCTTCAATGTTAATGATGATTCAAGGATATGTAGATTAGTATTTACAGACCAATTATATAGTGATATATATATATATATATATATATATATATATATATATATATATATATATATATATATATATATATATATACTAATTTGACAAACAAATATATGTATATAACAATACAATGAATTTGGAGATAATTTTGTACAAACTGAATTTACCTATCTAGTTAAACACACAGACACACACTGACACACACAAGCACACACACACACACACACACACACACACACACACACACACACAGTGGGCTCCCACCATTGACAATCCCATCTTGTCCCTCAAGCTAAAGTTGTGGGTCCCAGTCAATGTCGCCTAACTTTAATATAAAACGCGTTGTTTGTATAAAACCCAAACCGTTTGTTTGAAAATTAGAGCTGAAACGGAACTAAAACAAGCAACATCACAAAGACCCAAAGGAAATTGAGCGATCTACAATGACAGAGTCAAAGTCCAGATATGTATTCCATCAAGACACAGTGGAGTGACTCAAAAATGCCTGTACATGTAAAAATTTGAAAAAACTTACAGCTGAAGGCATTCTGCATTGAGGAGTGGAGTACGTTTCCTCAGGCCAATGACAGAGAGTGATGAAGGGTTAGAAGGATCGTCCCACTGCAGTTATTTCAACCAATAGATTGTCCTGCACGGAACTAGGATGCCTGAGCTTTTTCCTCAAGATATCATTTTTTCAAGTTGACAAGACCTTTTTTTATTTTCCATTGTTTAGTTGGATTACTTCCTCTGTTTTGCTAAAGTTTAGATTAAACAACCATATTTAACAAAAAAAAAGTCACACAATTAAAAAAAAGTGTATTTTTTTTTACTTGACTGTGAATCACATCTGTCTACATATATAAAAAGGTATAATATATATGTATAAATATGTTTGCGTGTGTGTGTGTTTGTAAAAAGACTTTAATTTACTGTGTAATGGATTTTGCCTGCATTTCAAATGATCTACATTTCATTAAATAAATCACTTTATTTCAGGAATTAATCAACAGTAAAGACGAATGCTTTTATCATGGCTAAATATAAAGTGCTTAATAGCTTCTTCAACACAGCAAAATGGAGCAGAAAATACTTCGCTCTGTCTCACAATGATACTGTATCTGTGATAAGTAGCCACATTCATAATGCTTGTACTGCATTATCCTTTGTAATAAGTTTGAACCTACACAAACCTCTGTACATGCAGCTTGCTAAATGGGAGACAAATTCATACCACCAAATCTGCACTTTCCTAAAAGAGAGATGGATGTTCTAACAAACAGCCTCTGCTCCTGCGAGAACATCTCTCAGACACTAGGAATATTTCTCTTTGGTCAACATCTCACACTAGGCCAATAAAATGGCACTGGTGCTTAGTCCCGCATTGATGATGTCCCACGGTGATGATGTCAGCACTGAGACTGAGAGCATGAGGAATACAGACAAAGCAGGATGAAGCTGTCTATGATGAGGACACAGTAGAGACAACGCTGCGTGTACAAACTTTGTGCTCTCTGAAAACGAGTCAGCAGAACCGCCAGCAGAACAAAGAATGTCGATATATTCAAAATGAGGAAAAGGCGGATATACGAGGTGGAGGCGGTTATGACGTTCCCGACAGTTGCACTCATGTGCACCTCTTTGAACTTCCGACCCTTCACAATTCCTCCTTTTCTGCCCCTCTTATATTCATTGTAATCCGCAAAAACTCTTGAGTCACCATCTACATAGTCCTCATAAACACGGTTCAGTGTCCACGGCCTCTCCTCCTTCTCTCGTGCGTCAATCTGACCAAAGATGTCTGGGTGACTGTCCGAAAGACTTGCCTTCTTGCCCCTCTTCCTTTTAATCTGCTTTTTAGACTGGCTGGACAGTTTCTCCGAAGCTCCCGGAGCTTTCTTTTTGTCTCTGTTCTTGATGAGATGTTCTGCAGTTTTGTGAAAATTATTTGTATTAAGAACTCGAGACAAGATGTGCCTCTCCAGCTGTTGAAAAACAGGCTTGACGTGCTGAAGATTGTCCTCCACAACGTTAACATACTCCTCCACTTCATCCGGGGTTTGTTCTTTATTATCCCCGTTCTTTTCAAACACCACCTCCTTCTGATCCACCAGCACCGTGGCGTAAGCTTTGGTGGGGTTTTCATTGGTTTGTAGAAAGATTGTATATACGTGTTCCCTGGTGGCCAGATAAACATCTACTTTTCCAGAGTCACCATGAACGCTAAAACTCTTCACTTCTAATTCCGAACCAAAAAAGATGTATGCCACTCTGCTGATGGGATATCTCAGAGGCATGGTTACATTCACATAGTTGGACCCGTTGTATGGGTATCCACGTGGGTAGCTTCTATAGCCCACTACGGCCATTTCACTGCTGCCATTATCGTCTTGCCAGAACATCTTGCAGAATTTATTTTCATGTCGAATCTGAGCACCAAACACTCCGTCGACTTGTGTTTGCTGGAACGGGGTGTCAGTGTTCTGGAAGAAGGCACTCATGCTGCGTGTGGGGCTTCCAGAATGCAGTTCAATGTGGTCTACCACGAGAAGCAGCTGGGGATGGAGAAGCAGTAAGTTCCTCTGGAAGCTTTTGATCTTCAGTTCTGGGTTATAAGCTGCATGGCCCTCGCCACGAATAAACACGACATTTTGCCGCTCCATAACAACCTCCACTTGACCATGGGAATCCGCTGCTTGTCCATGCTTATACTTAAGCCATTTGGAGTTGCATGACTCGGTTACTTGGCCTTCCCATGGTGCAAAACAACCTTCAGTCAGAGAAGGTCCAAACATGATGGCGTTGTTGAGAGAGGTGTATTTGGGCCCATATAAAGCCTCCGTGATAAAAGGAACTCCACTGGGAGTGAAGGTAAACGAGTTCTGGTCCGGATGTTCATGGCCGGCGTTGAAGTTTCGCCAACCTTTAATCCAATCTTTGTATTTGTTTTGATGGACAATGTCATAAATAGCTCTACCTCCGAGCTTTCCTGACTTAAAGGACATAAATGTGTGGTTTTTCCCGCCAGTTAGGCCACTTGCATAGGTAACCACTCCCCAGTCTTCAAAATGGTGTAGATGTGCTGAGCCATAATTAAGAGGTGGGCTGGGCTGTAAACTGGCATCGTACCTGTGCACAAACAGAAAAAATTTTTTTTTTACATTCTAGTAGTGCTCAACTTCAGAAGTTTACAGGGCTGTTTAAATCACATGAGTTTTACAGTATAGGCTCTGTCTAATATTACTGCATATATATATATATATATATATATATATATATATATATATATATATATATATATATCAAATATACTGTATATCAATATGCGCACCCACAAAATGTAAAAAGAATATTTGACCTATAAATTGTCCGCACATGCCAATAAACACAGTTGTCCATATTGTAACATGAGTCATCAAAACAGAAATAAGCATAAAGAAAGTTTCGGAACATGAATAAACTGTGGCTTTGTCAGTTATTGTGTCAGATTTTCCAAACACTTAAAAATCAATAAACTTTTTGGATTTTTCCGGGCTCTCCATGAATTCCTTTTGGCTTTAAATATGAAGGAGACATAAGAAGGCAACATCTTGAATGCCAATGGGCCTTGCCAGCAGAGCTAATGGAACAACATCTCAAACATCCTCTCACAAACACACTCAGGAAGGCACATAAAGTTCAGATCTGAACACGAAATGAAGAGTTTGACGAACTCTGTGTGATCAACTACCAATCTTGGGTTGAATATCTTGTTGAGTGATAAAAATCTCAACTACTGTTGGATTAGTCTCAGAGGCAAACCGAGAAGACCTATTGCTGCCACAGCTGCCAAGTGCCCCGGTACCTTCTGGAACAGTTGGAGGGAGATCTTGGTCAGAGTCCAAAATGTTTCTGGCACTCCAACATTACTTTGGCTCGAGGTAAGGAAGGTTAAGCCAGTATGTTGACAGAGTCCAAGTCTAGACCGAGAAAAGAGATACTCTGAACTGGGGTAAAGACACTGCTTTCTCGACTGGCCCAAACCTCAAATGCTCTTGGTGCCTGAGCAAGATCTTGTGAAGATGAAAGGTGTCAAGGATGGACCAAAGGTAACTTAGGAGCTTGTACTGACATGCTCTACCCACAAAAACAAATCCAAGAGCTTCTACAGAGTTCTTCCAAAATATTGGAACACTCTGCCGAGCACAATCCGTGAATCAGAATCAGTGAGTCAGTTTAAATCTAGATTAAAAACCCATCTCTTCAATGAGGCATATACAAAACTGTAATGGCAAATTATTAAATTACTAACATTAACGAAAAGGAAGGCTGCACTAGATAGTAGCCCGGAACCGAACCTCACCTGCACCGTAGCAT
>MU204297.1:486663-511022 GCA_017309775.1 Paedocypris sp. Pulau Singkep | reverse complement strand
GGAGGAGTGTCATTTCACCAGGACGGCGTCGACGTTGTTCGAACATTCAGCGTCTTTGCGTTGGTCTCGGACCAAGAAAAGCGCTATACAAATAACCTGAACTTGAACTTGAACTTCTATGTGCGGTTATTTATGTTAGTTATGTCTCAAAGCGCACCAAAACTGTCTCAAAGCGCATCAAAACTGTCTCAAAGCGCACAAAACTGTCTCAAAGCGCACCAAAACTGTCTCAAAGCGCACCAAAACTGTCTCAAAGCGCACCAAAACTGTCTCAAAAGTGTGTGATATTGTTATAGTTTTTATTTTTTACAATTATTTACTTCTGCAAGATATTAAACAAACCAAAATATTTAACAAAATGCTTTGCTTACGGGGTTCATAATTTAGTTTAATCCAAAAAGCATAAAGTCTCTAACACTCTTTAAACACAATGTGACTCGTAGGTTGGAGGGAGAATCGACTGCCAAGACATTGCTGAATATCACACAGCGGTTGTATCTGTGACAGTCGATGGAGCAAAACCAACAACTTCAAAGAGAAGAATTAAACTGTTAGCAAACATAATTCAAACATAAGCCTGGGGAAAGTCATAAAATAAAGCAGCCATTTCACAAGATGAGCAGTGATAAGATGAACCACAAACATCAATCCTCAGTAAAGAGAGTGAGTTTGTCAATATGACCACTGGGGATCATATCGAAATGGTGTTCTGTATTTAACCATCTAGTGAAGTTACACACACACACACACACACACACACACACACACACACACACACACACACACAGTGAAGTGCTGTGGCACCCAGGGGCATGTGGAGATCATGGTCTTTCTCAAGGACACTCAACTATACCCACCTGACTGGCATTCAAACCTGCAACGCCCGGGTGGCAGGTCCAACTCAATAGCAAAGCACAATTTCGACAAAGACAGTCTTACCAGAGGAACTCTGTGTGGAGGGTGCACCAGCGTTGCCCCTTTCCTGCCTGTCCTGGTCCCTCCTGAACACGGTTTTGCCTGATAATATTTGCTAGCCAATTCCCACTGCCGTTCCGCAAGACAAAACGATCCAGGAAAACTAACTGACTCTCCGGCCCGTAGAACCAGTTGTAATTGGAGTCCGCAATGGCAACTGTTCTCTGAAAACCTGCAATTGTGACATAGAAAAGCAATGGTTATATTAAATAACCGGTAATCATACACAATTTAGAACAAGTAGCAAGTGAAAGTTTTCTCAGATTCAAAAAAACGTTATACACTACTCTTGAAGTACGTTATACATCAAATTCAAAAACGTTATACTGTACTCTTATCTCTCTTGAATGACTCGGGGAAAACAAGTGGTGAATCAATTTGACATTTCAATTCAACTTTGACAATGTGGATTGCTTTACTTCGAGTTCTCCATCCAAATCTACAGTTTTACAATTTTCCTGAAAAATTGTCAAGTGTTTTAAATTTTCCAATCACTACCGTATGTACGTAAATATAAGCACCACCTGATTTTTCAGGCACAAAATTAAAACTCCGGAAAAAAAAAAGATAGATTTTTTGCTGTTTACATTGCTAGTTCAATGTAGTATTTATACTTCTACTTAAGTAACCAATGTTTTTACTACGTTTAACAACACAAGTCCAGACACAAAGCATGTTCATCTGAAAAGGCTCCTGGTGGTAAAGCGTCTTTTAAAAGTGTTAAGAACCTGTAACATTTGTGTGTTTTCAATAAAACAAGTCTCACCAGGCAGCAGTGTTCTGTAGAGAAATGCAAAGTGCTTGTGCAGCCATGGATGGTTGAAGTGACCGATAGCGAAGTGTCTCTGAACTAGGTAGATGTACTGAAAGAGTGACCGAGTAGTGTATGTCCCGTAAGCTACACCCTCATACAGGGACCCGTCAGTCACATCTCTCAGAAGCACCATGGACTTCTCCATAATGGCCAGAGCCTGCTTGGTCCAAAGATATGCTTCCTGGAGGTATCCTAAAACACACAAAGCACACGCATGAAGAGTTTAGAACAGGGGTGTCAATCACACGGCCCGCTGGCCGGAACTGGCCCTAAAGGGGATTTGATCAGGCCCGCAGAATAATTGTGTGAAAATGAATGCATAAAAGACATTGAATTAATATTTTTATTTAGCTGAAATTCATGGATTATCGACTAAGCGGTGTGGTGTTTCCATCAGAGTAGAACGCCGTATCACTGAGACAGACGGTAAACGGCAGACGCTATCATTCGTACTGCTCGTTATGATGTTTTAACTAATAATTAAAACTTTTCTACGTCTCCGCTACACCCTCATTAGCTAAAACGTCGTTATCCAAATGGAGAAAGTAGATAAAGAGTGTAGAATTTTCAAAAAAAAATTAATGCACAGGGATGCACAGAAGGAAAATGTGCTCTTTCATGTTAGTCAGCAGCTTGACAACAAAAGTGTGATGGAATTCTACTGTACACACAACTTCATACATTTTCAGTATGAATTGTATGTGTATGTATGTTTCATGTATGAAGTTCACAGATTTTTCTTTCTTCATTACACATTTAATATCACTCTCCTTAGTTTGCAAGGTGTACGCAGGGATTACATTTAGATTTTATATGCGTATGTAATTTAAAAATGTCTTTCTTTAAAAGTCTGATTTAATCTTAAAAGTGTATTACTATATTTTTCAACAGCAATGAAATTGTGCCTTTCAGTGGGGTCCGTTGCAATGCATATATGTGACTGAGAAAAGTGATTTGCACATTTGTCTTTATAAGGCAAGGAAATATGAGGCAATTCAAGAAATTGATAGTTCAAGAAATGGATACAAGAAGGATAGTTCATTAAATGTCAATATTTTCCCAATGTTCTTGTGCTTATTTACACCAAAACAAAGGGAAGACATGATATTTTGGTTATTTATAGCCATGGTTTAATTTTAACGGTCTGACATCTCCCTAGGCTGTATGTGGCCCACAATGTGGTCCTGGTTTAGAACATACTATTATTATTTAGTATGTCATATGTCACAGACTAAGCTACATAACTATTTGACATATTGTAATAGGTTTAGTTTTCAGGAATGTATGCATATATGCAGAAAAGAAAAAAGTGTAAAGGAAGAAAAAGAAAGAAAGAGTGGCCCCCCAGAAGTGGGGTCTGTTGTGGAATATGTCACAAGTTAAAGTTCTTCATTGGTGACATAATTACAGATTATGTTCAGCTCTGCAAAATGACCTGCGCAAGTTTACATTCCAGACACAGAACCCGAGCAAGTGTGTGCATGTGCATTTAAGTGTGTGTGTGTGTGTGTGTGTGTGTGTGTGTAAGAGAGAGAGAGAGAGAGAGAGAGAGACAGAAAGTGAGAGTGAGAAAGGGTAGCGTGTGTGTGTGTGTGTGTGTGAACAGCTTAATTTCCACAGGTTTTACAGTCATTTACAGTTCAAATATTAGACAATGCTCATGTATTTTTAAATCTATTTATGTGACTCCTTTTACTTTTAGGTTAATTTCAAAATTTCAGCTAACAATCAGAGAGAGATGTAAAAAATTCAAAACATCAGCAAAAGATTCAAGCTAAAAGCTAATTTTGAGTCATAGGAAGAATCAAATGTTTGATAATTTTGCACAAAAAAGTGAAAAAATGATTATACATATAGGCCACAAGGTTTATCCTTCATAGGTTACCTTCATAATTGTATATATATAAAATGTGCAAAATATGTGTGTCTTTATATACGTATATACAATTTAATTTAAGAAACAAAAGATGAATTATAACAAGTTCAACTATTAATATAAAACTAACATTTCTGCTTCACAAGATATTTTTTTTATCACCATCTTGTGACATCAGACTCACCTTGGTTCATGATCACAAGACTTCCAGTCAGGAAAGCAACACAGTTGGTGGGCTGATGGTTGTGAAGGTACTGAAAGCCCCAGCCACGGTGGTAGGATTTCTCATACATGTAGCGTGAAGCGTTCACAATCACCTGCAGAAAACGCTCCTGCTGAACTTTACTCAGGTACTCGTAGAGGAAGTCGTAAGCCGTAGCAAAGCCAACCAGAGAATGAGCCATCGGAACTTCATCCCACGGAGCGTCTTTGACCATCCTGAAACAGTCACACGCAACGATCCATCAGTACCATTGTTTTTCCAGTGCTTACTGTTACCAGCACCAGAACACAATAAATCAATTATTTGAACTCCAGCTGATTTTGTAAGTTTGCCTACAACTTATAAAGTTTCAACTATATACAGTTTCAGGTATATGGTATATTTTTATATATACAGTATATACTGTATAATATTTATATTATTAAATATAAATATAATACAATGTGTTGTTTCATTTCTAAATTATTATTTCTTATAATTAGTTATAATTTAATTTAACAAAAAATAAGAATTTAAAAAAGTCCATTACAATTTTATTAATGAAATTTTAAAATTATCCCCTATAAGTCAGAAAAATTCTATGTGCTCTGGGTGCCTTGTTACCAATTAGGTCTGTAAATCTTTTTTATTATTTAATAAGTTTATATAAATAGCGCTTTTTTTAGTTCGAGACCAACGCAAAGTCGCGATGCGAATTATGGAAAAAATAAATCTTTAAAGAGGAAAACATTAAATAATATCTAATTCTTTGAAACTGGACACAAAATGTTAAATATTATTGTCGGTTTATCAGTGTCAATTTGTATAAAATTTGATGCATAATGACCCTAATGAAACATTTTGTAACATACAGAAACCAACACGAACTTGTTACGATCCGGCCGGAAGAGGATGACGAGATGCAGAGCCAGGGATCGTAGCGACAACTGACATTTAATGATGAATACATGACGATAACTTACAGAGTACAGCGGTACAAGACGAAGTGCAACCTTAATGACTGACAAAGGAGGACGACCCAGGTGAAGACTCAAATAACATGACTGATTGATGAGCAGGTGAAACTGATAACAGATGATGATGATTACACAAGACACAACAGAAACACAGGATCATGAGACAAGTAGTCCATGGACGAAACAGAACTGGTGTGGAAATAAACTTTATAATAATTTATAGACAAATTATTTAAAAATAAGGAGTACTTAATTTAAATACGCTGTGGTAATGTACAATTTTTCTACAATTGAGTGAACGGTAACTTTCTTTATTTTATATTAAAGTTAATATTAATTAACTTTCACCATTATGGATGATAAAATAAAATATTTGCCAATTTGTGTTTAGCTTGTACCTGTAGTGACAAGATAAACGGGAATCTGTAGGGGTCTAACACACTGGGGGCTTGACTGAATGAGACTCACTGTTAAAATACATTAATATTGAATTGCTTTTCATGGCAACAAGAACATTTATCAAGTTTAATAATAAATGCAATCTGAGGAACATAACATCCACAGAGAACGAAATGCCAGCCAGACAGCATCAGAAGAACAAAAGTGAAATTGATCTTCTTAGGATTACTTCCATTTTATTCATGGTTTGTTTTCTCTTACATCTGACAAGTTTTTGGCTGATTATAATACGTTTTTGTTACCAAATAAGGTTAAAGATATAATATTACACAGGAATGTTATCAGCCTTCTAACTTCCTCAACAGTTTCAAGAAGGATCATTCACATCTTTGATCCTTTTGTCGTCTGGAAGCAGAATATCTCCATTTGTTTTACCATTAAACATTCTCCAGACGTCTCTGGCTCAGATTGCACTGTTAATAGTTCATATTTCTAACAAAAACGTAGACATAAATGCTTAAACGGTTTTATTTTTCCAGAACTGTCAGTGATGCACTAAGCTTGACAATAATAATTGCCAAATCTCATATACATAAATCCAAAGTGAGAATTTTGCAGTATGTGCTTTTCTTCATAGAATAAAATAAAAAAATCTGTTTAAAATATTGTCTGATTCTTTTTCAAATGTCTGAATTGAATTCATTATAACTTATGTTAGGTGACTTTAGTGTCAAAGTAAAAAAAAACCCTCTGTTATTCAAATACTCGCCCCGCCCCATCATGCTGATTGGGAGGTTTCAAACATAAAACATCTTTTAAATTCCTTCACTTTGGTATTCCCTATTTTGGTAATTTGATGTATTCACTTTGGCCTGCCCTGAACACCAATTTGCACGGCAAAAGTTGTCCTGAAAGTTACAGCACTTTCTACACGCTTTCTACAGTATGTCAAAATAGTTCATCTTGTTTTGCAAGTGATTTGTAAAATTGATAATTTACCATAGAAAACTTTTTTTTCCTCAAGTGTCAGGACAGTGAATCATCTCTCCTGGGCATCTTCTACTTTGACACCAGACAGCTTTACGTATTCTGATATCACAATGTTGTGATTTCCAATTGTGAACATTTACTGTCCTTTATAAAAGGAAACAAAACAGAAGACCACTGATGCTTTTGAAATATGAAAGTTATCTATAACATGGACAACTAGAAAAACCAACAAGTTGATTTTGGAAGATGTCACTCGGCTCAAGGAACACCAAACTTGGACTTTCTATGGACACATTGTCAGACGAGAAATATAGTTTAACAACAAGGTTGGTGAAAATAGAAGGCACAAGAAGAGGAAGACGACCCTAGAGGAGCTCAGTGAACTTGCCCAGGATCAATCTTGCAATAGTGTTTATTCATCACGTAAGTTGTCATGGCTTAGGATTGAGCTGAGCGCCGATACTGATGAATATATATTTACAATTTTTATTTTAAAATAAGTTCAATTTGACACATACATTTTTTTCCAAATAAAGTCCTATGCATTTTGAGTTGTATATTACATTCATGGCTGCATGATGGAAAATGTATGATGTAAAACATAAGATTTGAATTGGACTGGATTTGTTCATTTATCACTAAACCAGAATAATTGTCAATTGTGGCCAATTTAAACTACCGACATTTTAACTTACTAAACTAATGTGTTTGTTAATTTGATTTAGAAAATTGTTCAGTAATATATTCTTCTAAACTGAGGAAACTGTCAGGTAAATTAATAGTTTAGTTAAAATTGAATAATAATACGCTTTATTCAATCATTATCATATTATAACGCAATAATTAACATAATCATATATATATATGTTAATAAATAATATATAAATAAACGTTATAGTGATTAACTCATTTCAGTTAATTTTTCGATTACCTGAATTTGACACCTTAAAGGAAACTTACTTAATCTAATTTTTTTACTAATCTGAAAAAAATCTGAATTTAACTAAGCAAATGTCCAATAAAACACTAACATTACGCAAAAGTGTTTTTACATGTGAAAAGAGGTCAACCAATTCACTAATATTTTCCTGAATTGAATATAAAATAAATATACATGTTTTTTGTCATACCAGTTTGGCTGAGTAGCCATGCGCTCCATGTATTCCCTGGTCAGCTCCAGCGCACCGGACCGGTGTGGATACAGCAGGCAAAACATGGAGAGGAGTCCCAAGTTGTTCCCGTAGACTTCGTTCCAGCGGGCGCTGAATTCCGTGTGACTCCACGGGGGGAGATACTCCTCCGGACGCTCCAGTATGGCCTCCCCCGCCTCGCGGATCTGTCGGGCCAAAGCCTTGTGTGTCCCAACAGCAGCCCGCTGCAGCTCCTCAACCTCAGCCTGGCCAAAGTAAAGCATGGGATGAGTCCCCTCATAGTTCCCTCCGAGGAAATGGACGCCTCCGCTGGGGTCCACGTCAGCCAGAGCAATGGCCCCTACAGTCAGCAGTGAACTTATAAAAAACACAGTCGGAGCTCCGCGTGTGTACGTCTTCATCCTGGCATCAGAAAATGCGAGACAACATCCTCTTGCTCTTTCCCAGCTGAGAAGGAGAAAAAGAAAGAGAAAGAAAGAGAGAGAGAGTCGGTGAATGCCTGCAGTAATCAGATCCAGCTGCAGGGTCAATCTGTCTGTGTCCCGCGCATTTACGCAGCAGAAGAGGCAAATTCACAATGCAGCTTTTATCAGTCAGACTCATGCGTTTCTCAAACGCCGCACACAGAACGACTTCAGTCGCTCATGTCAGCCACACGCTTCAGAGCTGGAACACTTCAGCTGATTGTGAGGAGAAACATCTGGGCAAAACATCTGTAAAGACCAGACCCTGTTCCTTTAAGAGGCTTTAAAAAACACCCCGACTGCTGCTGAATTCTCTTCCAGTCTGAATCCCAAGATCCAGCCTCTAAACTTCACTGTTTTAATTGGGGAAACTAACACTTTTCTGGAAAGTCAACACACACTACATGTACATTGATAGAGATAATACTACTCCATGAAATCTAAGCGATCGAAACACACAGTATTGATGCACTAAGAAGAATGAGAAATGGAATTAGTAGTGACCATGATTTCATGTAGATTTGCTTTAGGTTGATTAAGTATTTTATAATTCTGTATTGTATTTACTATGTTTTTTTTTTTATCTAGTATTAAAAAGTATTTACTATTTACTCTACACATAATTTTATGTGGTTTTCTTTTGCTTGTCTCTACAAAGTAACGCTTTCTTTCACGGCATGAACGTATATCCAATCAAAATATGTTGATTTTAGTTTGAAAAATAAATCTTAGACATTTCTGTCAAGCTCAAAGCTTGGAGTCCACATCTCACCCAATGTACAGTTATACAGGCCTACAAGACCCTTATTATGAAGCTGCTATTATCAGTATTATGGGCCAGCAACATGAAGCGCTGACACAAAATACAGATCCCACAATTCAATGCGTTAGATGCCTCACCTGGTATTAATTTTTGTTTATAATTTCTAAAATCTGGTAAAAATGATTGTTTTGCTTCACAATGTCATTTTGACTGCACATATTTTGTTTTGACTTATATTTAGGTTAAAAAAAATGCTTTATTTCGTATAATAAAAGCTTACATGGTTAATAACTTAAAGTTTGCTTTGAATTTCGGCGCCCCTTGCTATTGAGTTTGACACCACTTCTAATTGCATTAAAAGTGCAATTAAATTGCAAAAAAAGAAGACAGTCCAAAAATATTTTTAGTATTTGTTGCTTTTGATATTACAGCTTTACACTGAAATCTAAATAACAGGAACTGTAAATAAGTACAAGCTTGCATTACATTTTTTTCAAGGTATGGTAAGAATAACATGTCCCGGTATAGACAAACACAGTCCTTGGCCATATTAGTTTTTGGCTAGTAGCACAGTCATGTAAACAACATTGCAAGCCGCTACGTCAGCATTTGTTCCTCAAGTCTGTGGAAAGGCTTGTCCTGGTCTGAGTTCTGAAGATCTACATGTGGAACAGTGAACAAACGCTCATCTTACCTTAGTCTGTTCACAAAACTCTTATTTTTGCAATTACCAATTTTGAAAAAAAGCATTGTTCCTAAAATCAATAGACATTAGTAACAAGTTCATATATACTAGTATACATGCTTTATTCTTGTTTTATAAACATCTATGAAACATGCTTAATAATTATTCTAGTTAAGAATCAGTTAATCGTTTTATAAATTACATAAAATTCAGACGTAACAGTTACTCTGTGTTTAAATAATCCCTTTATTCACTATAATTCCTGTTTATCTCATGAATAATTCAGGTAGTCATAAAACACTGTGTCAATTAGTGACATTATATCAGTTTTTCTAGACCTCTTCTAGATTAAGGACTATTTATGACTTGTTGAACATATATTAATGAGTAACGGTTAGGGTTTAGTAACTGTTCAGTAACAGTTGTCACTAAACCGAATAAGAAAAAATTAAGAAAGCAAAGGAAAGATGATGGAACCAGATCAAAAATTATTTTTATCTAAATACAAACACAACTGTAGAGAGTAAATACAACAAATACATGTTAACTGGCTTCTAGAAAATGCTAACTACCTCAATTGATCACGAGTTAATGAGTAAATACCTTGAAATGAAGGTACAAAGGTTTTACAACTGATTAATTGATTATTTACTGATGCTTCACTAATGGTTCATAGCAAGCAGTTATTATAAAGTTCTACCGACTTTGTTTCCTCAAACCCTAGCAATGACTGTTCAAAGTTTGTTATTATAGTTATTTTTTTCTATCATTATAGTTATTATTATAAACACTAGTGGTGGTAAACCAAAAACGAGTTTCCATTTTACTGCACGTGAATAATGACTTATTACATTATGATATTATTAAATTAAATTACATTTTACTATTACACTATCTTGAACTTGTTCTGTTAGCAGTGTAGTTCCAGTCAGTGTAACTGGATTAATTATGACTCCTCTCACAGACTTTGCTGACATATTCAATTAGGCAGCTTGACTAATGTCCTGGTTTTTATTTACAAGTTTCCACTTCTTACAAACATTTTGCCTTGCTTCCTGTTTAATGAGTGTGAGAGGAGGACTAATAGCTTAAACCAGTGAAACAGGGTGGGATGGAAATCCATTTGCTTCGGAAAACACAAAATATAACAATTCAATACAATATATCGGAAATATTTTTGTTTTCACCGGAGTCCAAGAAATTTAGTTAGTGTGCTAAGTTCACTCTAGTTGGCTTTTTTTTTTAAATTGGCTTTTACGCTCTTTCAAAAAATAAAATAAAAACCATAAAATAGTCCACCATTATATACAGAAACAAGGCTGTAACAAAATACAGCTAAAAAACATGCTGATCAAAATTGTGTCTGACGGGACACAACATGACAGGACAGAACAAGACAAGACAAGACCAGCCATGGCTGTAAAACCGTTAGCTTAGTACAAATGTATAGGTGAGAAGTATAGGTGCAAAAGTAAATTGAGTGATTGTCAATGGCGAACCATATCAAAATTGGTGTTCTGCTTTTAACCACCTGCGTTCTCATCAAAAAAACTACAAGAGGATAAAAAAATACCAAGATGTGTAGTGTTTATACGCATCCATTTTAGTCTCCACATTTGAAATGAAATATCTATTTCAAAAATAATCCCTAGATCAGAGACTCTATCTCTGGCAGTTTTTCACAAAGAACGCACAACGGAACAGCGTTTCTAATGGAAATACTTCCAGCTGGATAAGTAATGTGAAGGGAGCTGTTTTCCCATTCAACAGCCAAAATTAGTATTACATTTATTTGGCAGATTTGGACTGATTTGAACCAATAGTCATTAAAGTGTGGAACGTTGAAAGTCAAAGCAAAAAACCTAGCTTCAGCTACTTGAAGTGGGGTGAAAGGTTTTGTAGATGCTTCCCTTGTTTTTTTTTTTTATTAATCTCAGTTTTTCTAGTAAATGTATCTTTTGTGAGGGTCTAATATGCCTTGTTTTATAACAAAATGTAAAGTTTGTGGAAAAGCCAAGCAGTGTTAAATATAAATATACAAATATTTCAGGAAAGCTCTATGTGTGAAATCACAGCCACTCCGAGTCTGAACGTGTGACACGCCCTCTGGAATGGTGTGGGACACACAGACACATACATTCACACTTGTTTTGTCCCCATTCCAGAAAAATAAAGAGTACCTGAAAACGATAAGTGAGTAAAAGTACGGATACCTTACTGTAAAAATTACTCTATTACATCTAAGTCACCAATTCCAAGGACTTGAGTGATAGTCAAAAAGCATCCAATTATAATACTGAAAGAAGTATTTTACTTTTAGAATATAGACTCCAAAAACACCAATACATGTGAAAAACAATACCCTTTATTCATGAAGTTTTATGTTCCTAATTTTGAACTTTTATTTAACATCTCAATGTCTCAAAATGCCATGAACAAAAAGACAGTCTCAGTCAAACTCAAATGTGCAAAAAGTGGAACCGCTAATTCACGTTCACATGATTTAGCTCTGAAATAGCATCCAGTACCTTCAGGACTCTGCAGATGGCGATATCACCTTGTCTGCCCAAAAATTATAACGTCCAAGTAAAGATAATGCCGACTTGTCGCACACAATCACATTGTAACGACTAACAATAAGTGTGATTCAAATGTAGTTAAGTAAGTTGTACATATATTCAATAAAAAATGTATTCAAGTAGGGAGAAAAAGTTGCTTATACTTTTCCATACTCAAAGTAGCAAAAATACTCAAGTAACAAAGTCTTATTACTCAAGTACTTTACACCACTGCCCCACTCAAAATCTCCTGAACGCACTTGGTTGAACTGTGGGATGAACTCAGAGACCTGGAAGAAGCCCACACAAGCAAGAGGAGAACATACAGACTCCACAGTAGAAAGAAAGACCCCAAAGATCTGTCTCAAACTAATCCTCCTTGCTGAAGCAACAGCGCTTCCCACTACTCCACCGAGCCGTTGTCCAATGATTGATAACTACAGCAACTGCACAACAGAAAATTTGTTGAAAACTTCAGGATAAATGCCAAGCTTGCGGGTAAAAGCATTTTATTCATGTTTTTCATATATAAACCAACAGCAAATAATTTAGATGCATGGTGAAGCGCCTCAAGGTATTTATTTAGCTTAAAATAGTGTTCCGTGAATCTTTGCTCAGCCCTGTTTAATCTGATGTTCACAGCTCCATATTGAGAATTCATGGAATTACAAAATTGCGCAATGTAGTTGAAATATGAGTTAAATGTGCTTGTGCTTTGCTGCTGCTGAAGAACGTTTGGCCTTCATGAAGCAGAGTGAACACAAGCGAGCTTTAAGCGGAACGGGAGGAAACACGTGGACGGGTCACTCCTGCTCATCTTCCTCGTGTCATGTGCTGTTCCGAGGTGGATTCCAGAGAGCAGCTTAAGTGACTGGTTTGGGTCGTTTTGCCGAGAGTAAATGAAGCGCTGTGGGGTTCAAACGCAGGGAAGATAATCGGCTGTAAGGAGCTCTAGGGTTAATTTGCTTCAGAGGTATTTAACTCATGCTTGTACTTAAGACAGCCATTACACCTTATGCCATGTAATACCTTTAAGCAAACCTTTATTTATATATTATGTTGTATTATATTTTATGTTGTATTATCTATATTATGTTTATTTTTTGGCCAATCGAGAGTGTGTTCCTGCTCCAGTTCCCAGTATAATACTTAAGTACTCAAGCTAAAGTGTTACCAAATACTTTAAATTGAACAGAAAGTAAATAATAGAACGGGGAGTTTCAGATAGCTTATACATGAACCACCTTTCCATTTTTGTGTCACAGGGAGCATGAGCCAATCACAGACACTCTGAGCCTAAAGACGGGATATTAGATCATTCTTGCCGTTTGGCTGCACTTGTTAACCTTCAATAAAGCGCCACTTTGTTAACCTTCAATCAAGCGAAAGCCTCCTAGTAAGTCACAAGATGTTCATCAACAGCCGAACATCAATTTATTCAAGTTAATTTAATATGCACAGTAATGAACAATTAAGGTTTGGAGAATAAGAAGAAACCAGAGATGGAGAAAACACTCAAACTGCACAAATACAGACCCAGACTAGACCTTGAACTCGGTTCCTCTTTCATCGAACCACAAAACTGTCCTCTCATGAACTTAAGAAGACCCTGACATTGACAAGTATATCCAAATATACAATTGTGTGTATTTATAAGACATCCATCTGTCAAAATGGAACTCCACCAAGCGAAATAGTTTGACAGGCCAAAAGCGTAGACATTCTTGGCTCAAACAAACACATCCATACCGTTTACATTTTTGAACTGTAAATGGCAGTCTAATTAAATAAAGTAGTAAATTTACAAAAGTAGTTTCCATCCAAAGTGCAAAACTCTCGTTTTTTTTCAACCTCATACACCCAAAATTAGCCGATTAAATGTTGCTATTTATTTAGTTGGTTTTAGTAGTCGCTATATCATGTCATCCATAGCCAAAGTTAAATATGTGTGTTTATTGTCCATGGTCAATGGAGCCTTGAGACTGTTGTGAAGAGGATCATAGTTACAAAAATGAAACAAATGAAGCATGAACCTCTGCAGCCAACAAAACCAAAAGCGGCTCATCTGTCAGATGCGCACGAAAGCTTGTGGACTACCATGGAGAACTTGCTAATATCCTGCTAACCACTACCGCATCTTTCCAAGAGCAGGAATATGAGCCCCCCGCTCCTCCTCCAGCTTAACACTCTGCTGGCCAAATGGAAAATTAGCTTGTCCGGTTTTATAGTGTGTCTAGACAAAAGTCCAGTGCAGCTGGAATCTATTAGGCCTGTCTTTTTGACGTTCTTAAAAACATCAACACACACTCATCTCAAACATACTGGAGTGATTCACTGGAGATTTCACTCCACGTTCATTCACTTTCCGGTTCCGGAATGGAAATTCCTCGTTCTGAAAGAATAAAACAAAACGAAATAGGGCAAGTCACAACATTGGCCCTTGACCCCTCGACCTCTGCATTCCTGCAGGAAACACATGGTAAAAGAACTAAGGTTGCACAAGATGCATGTGGAGGATATAAGCACGAGCACGCACGCGCAGACTTTTAAGAGGCAAATTCTACTGTAGATCGTTTCAGTTTAGTAGTTTAAAACAAACACGTCATAGTTTAGCAAATATAAAACAAATCAGCCAGATAATTCAGACTTTTAACATTTGACTAATTGATATTTTACAACAGCTCTGTATTACACATACGTTTTAACATACTTCGGTTAATATACAAATGACACAACAAAGGATATTACATTGTTAGAACAACTTTTATACAGCTAAACGAGGCTAAACAATTATTTTTGCTTACGTTGCTTCAACTACTCTCTGTGGAGACTCGAGGCTAAAATGCATACTTCAAAATGAAGAACAGTACCTTTCAGATCCACTCGCGTAGTCTCAAACTTCTTAAAAAGACAGTCAGGGACTCATTGAAGAATCCGCATCCCTGAAGAGTGTTTGCAGTCAACAGATGCGGAGTAAGTCGCAACTCCGCAGGCGTCATCTGCGCGCGCGGGGAGGCGATACACAGACGAGGGGAGGAGGGAGGGATGTCCGAGATTTACCCCTTCCTCCTCTCTACTATCTCATACAAAGTCATTAAACACCGCAGTCTGGAAAACTCAGCTATGTACGAGGCTTAACAAAGGGGCGTTTGAATGGTTACCGCCATTATTATAAGAACGGAAAGAAGTTCATGCTGCGTTCAATCAACGCAAATGAAGGAACCAAAATAATGACAGATTATGATTAATTGTGAAAATATCGTAAGACAAATTGACCCGATCTTGCTTAATTTCTGTCTGATTATGCTTGGACTTAGGTTTGTTCAAATGTCAACAGTTGGTAAACAGTTTATTAAAAATGTATATAAAGTATAATTTAGTTCAAACTCAAAATATTGAGTTTATAAAATAAATTAAAATAAAATAAAATAAATAAGTTAAAATAAAAGTTTTGCAATCTACAGAATTTATTCTGATATCTAGAGTACTGCACATAAAAAAAAAGAAAATCTGTCACAGCGCCACGCCCTGGTTAGCAGACCATATTACAGCTCTAGTGTTTGGTTATCATAAAAGCAATAGGAGCTAAAAAAATAAAATAAAGGCTCCCATCCACAAATGTTAAATTACAACAATACAACACGTTACAAAATCATTATAGTTGTATGGTCCAAATATGCAAAGTTGGCAAATATGAAAGTAATTTGTCTTTATTCTTACACACCAGCACATTTCTGCACTTAAAACACGCACAGCTACTCAGAACATACAGTATATGTATTTGATGTATTTGTTTGCATTTTAAAAGCTTTCCACATTTCCCAACACGACAGGTACATACAGTATGACTTGAATAATCTACAAGAAACTTTTTTTACACACTCGACAGATTGAAACAGAATGATTTTTCTTCTAAAATCCAACTGAAGGACACATATTTGCTTCTACTCTGCGCGAAAACAGCAAAACAATTCTTCATGAGCTAAAACACGGGTCCTGGGCTTGAGTAAGAGAACACACAGACACACATCACAGGATGTCAGGGAATTCGGCAATTTTTCATGACCGTGGCCCAGGACACAAATACCGTTTACATGAACTTTCCAACAATGGAAAAGTAAAAAAAAAAAAAAAAAAGTGAAAAAATGGCAGTTTGTTTCATAATTACATACACTGAAACAAATTCACAGTATCATATGCACTTGAATGTTCTACTTTTTTGTTCAGAAACAAGAACTTTGTGCTCAGTTGACATCACATCATAAAACTGAAAATAAAAAGACAAAAACAAAACACGATGTGCACAGTCATCTTTTTTTGGTAGTGTAGTGAATAAACACTACGGTTCCCTCTACATCCAACAGATGTAGGCATGTTAATGTGCTAGTCACACGCTCCTCAAACAGACTGTAGAGTTCTGCTTAAGAATTAAAACACAGACAACATATTTGCCATGGTACCATCACTGTGGCAAATAAAACACTGGAACAATCTCCTGGTCTGTGCTGAAGGACACATGAACTGACAACTAATCTTCTTCCCGTTTCAGCAGGGATTCCGGTGGTCTGGGGTAATATCCTGCTGTTATTGGCTTGTTTGAAGAGAACCTCTGGAACTTAAAATCTAGAGGAAGATCTGGAACAGAATGATGACAACAAAAGAAAAAAACAATTATAGGATTATTTTTTCTGTATTGGATTTTGACTGCCTCGTCATCGTTACAACAGCACAATTTTGGTAGGGTGCTTATATTATTAGTAGCCATATTGACAACTTTGCTTTATGTTACTCAAAACAAGACACTTGTGGTGAAAACTACTTTAACCAAATAAACTAAAAACTGTAAACCAGAATGCTTACAGGTTGCAACACAAATTTATTAAGAAAATCCAATGAGCATTTGAATTAGAGGTGGGCATACTGTAGCTTATGTGTATTCTAGTCCAAACTGAAAATACTGAACGTTTTAAAACTACAGTATTTAATCTGAATCTACAGTACAGTATTTAAAAAGAATCAGTCACTGTGCCACGCCCTGGTTAGCAGACTACATTACAGCTCAACTGTTTTGATTATCATTATACAGTAATCATTAAACAAAACAACAGCAATAAGGGCAATTACAACAATACAACACATTACAAAATCATTATAATTAGAGTTGTAAGGTGTTTATATGCAAAGTTGCCAAATATGAAAGTAATTTGTCTTTATCTGTACACAGAGCACGTACTTGCACTTAAAACACGCATAGCTACTCAGAACATACAGGTTGATGTATTTGCTTTCCACAAAAATACGTTTTATTTAATAGGTATTCTTGAATACTTGAATTGGGCAAATTTGTTCTGAAGGCATTACCACCAGACACAATTGTGTGTTTTAAAGTGAGAATTCTGAGTTATAAAGTAAGAATTGCGAGTTATATAGTCAGAAGTTTGACAATATATTGCAGAATTTTGAGTTCTACAGTCAAAACTTTAAAACTCGCTATTCTGACTTTATAACCTGAAATTAACATCTGAATCAATCCTATTCTAATCCTGAATTAAAAACTTTGCAATCGTTTTCGGCCTCCCGTAGCCTTCCTGTGGAGCGACAGTGCTTTTCTGTTAAATTGCCTTTTGTGTATTTGCCTGCTGTTTGAGCCATTTTGGATCTGATTGTTTTATTTCCTTTTTAAAAAGAAAAGAGTGACAAGAACCCTCTCTTCTGAGTCTGGTTGTCATCATTAACTTTGATCTTCCATCTGGAAAGGATACGGTACACACACTTTGGACTGGACCTTAAATTTGACTTCGGGAAGCTTTTTTCTCGTTAGGGCTAGTCTTAATCGCCATGAACTATGATCGTTTTACTTTCCCATGTATAACTTGTTAATGTGGTATCTTATGCTGCCTACTTCATCTTTGTCACGCAATATTTTTATCCTCATTCAGACTGTTATGTGAAGGGTTTGTTTTTTTGTTTGCACGTTATTGTTTGTTGCAAAAAATACAATAAACATAATATTCAAAAACGTATACCAACATCTTGCAAACGTATAATTTCATGAATATGAATATATAGCATGTGCATCCGCAATAAAATATCAATGTGCTAATTATCATTATCAATTGCGTGGTACAGACCAGCTCCCAAACTCTTTGAGAATAGATTAACAACAATTTTTTCTCGCAGTCTCCAAACTAAGCCCACCACCAATTTAGAGTCTTTGTAGTGTGATTCACTTTTTTCCCCATTATCTTTGTATTTTTAAGAAAAGAGAGGTTAAAATGTACCCGCAATGGCCTCGATGCTGGGAATAGCCATTGTGCTGTAGGTGTGGATACAGTGACAACACCAGCTGATTCTCTGCCTTTCCTCTCCTCCGCTGCTCTCCACATCCACAAAATATGAGCCCCACTGCTCTGACACAGCCGAAGGAGATTTCATTCCCTGATCCTGGCAGAGCAACAAACACTAATTATTCACACACACACACACACACACACACACACACACGCACACACACACACACACACACACACACACACACACACACACACACACACACACACTAATCCCTCGCTAATCGCTCTTCCACAAATACACACTTCATGAAGTTTTGAAATAGAATGACATAAATGACTAAATAACTTAGCCTTTTCCCTCTCACCTCAAATTTGCCCTTCTTCCCTGCAGGCCCTTCAGCTGAGGTGTGGGTTCGGTCCTCTCCCTCCATCTCTTCCACAATCATCACAGTTTCCCACTTTCCAAAGCTGCAGGCAGGGAACATGTCTGAGCGCATACTGTCTCCGAAATACACCACCTGCACACATGCACATTTACTTCATCATTTAACATCCTGTGAACATCATTTAATCGATTACACATTGCTTCTTGACTGAAGCTAAATATAATTACAGTGTTTTCCAGACTTCCGAAATTAATTGATGCAGAGAGCCGTTTTGTTAGATGAAAAAATCTATGTAAATATTTGTAAATTTGCTCTTTTCTCTCTCTCCTCCCTTGCTGCGTGCATTCTCAATAGTGTTGCCAGATTGGCCATTTTTTCTGTGGGGTCTGGCAGTTTTTTAACTACTTTTCTGCTGAAAAAGTGGCTCTTCACGCAGACAGGGAAGAGAGGCACAATTTGGGCACAATACTAATACAATACAATACTAACTAATTTTGTGGTTTGAAAGCAAGATGTCCAAAACTAGTGTGTTTGTCGTTATTTTCTCTGAGTTTCGTAACTCAAAACTTTTGTTAGCCAAGACATTGGTAAGTCGGGGTGCCACTGTATATAGACAACATACTGTAAGACGTGGCAATTGTAATTTAGTGGAGTTGGACCTGCCAAAAAACTTTGCAAGTTCGAATCCAAGTCCGGTGGTTCTCTAATTTGAGCAAGACACATGGCCCCTGAAACCACGGCTTAAGTTTGCCCACTGCTTCCAGTTTGTGTGTGTCACTTCACTGTGTGTGTGTTCAACTTCACTGTCCAATGCAGAGCACAGTTTCGATACGATTTCGAGTGGCCAAATTTACAAATTCCCTTTATTTGTTTACTATATACAGTAAGACGGTTCAAAAATTTCTCACACAATATTGTGTATTGTTTATTGTATTTGGCAATAACAAATCTGCCACATGTTAAGTAGAGAAAAACAAAAAATTCAAAACTCTATTATCAAACAAACCTTTGTTACATGCAAAACCACTGTTCCCAGATAGAGGGAACCACTTGTTGTGTCATAAGTTAGGGGATTTGATCTAGGGGATTTGATCTAATTCCGCTTTCAAATAAACCACTGAGACTCAAAATGCTCAGCGGACATTGTGTACCACCGTCCCTCAAAGGACATATAGGCATGTGAAGAAGCAGGATCTCCCAAGTAGCCAATCAGAAAGAACAAGTAGTCCAGCAGCAGTCTGGATGTGGCAATGTCTTGTGCCATTCTTCTTTATGGAATGGGAATTACACAACTAACCTGTCAGTAAACTCAAAGTTGTGTGTCATAGTAAAAACTCCAAGTGGTTCAAGACTGAACATTGAGTCTGCACTTCATCTGGACTCCAAAACATTCAAAAGATTGTCTGAGTAGATACCAAACGGCACCAAGATTGACAGGCTTAGGAAAGGTATTGGGTGTAACTCACTCAGAATGTGGGATGACCCTAACCCTGATGCTCACTGGGCAATGTGAAAACAATGGAATCCAGGCCAAGTTGTGTACACAACAAACGGCAAATTTTCAATATGAAACATCTAGCAAATAAATGCAGCATATCAATGAAGCGGAAAATTTTAATAGGCAAGTCTGAAGCACTTAGAGGTAAATACCATAGAGGTAAATAATGTTGCAAGTTTTTTTTTTTTGCTCAGTAGAAGCAAAGCTTTAACCGATACACAGAAATTATGCAATTGTTTAGGAATTTTTGCATCATACACTGCACGTCCCTGGTTGGGAATAAATATGTAACAGAACAAAAGATTTCATTCCAGATTTTGTGTTTGTTCCAAAAGAAATGAACCTTTTAATGTCAAGGTCTAAGCAAGCAGAATCTACAACTGAAATGTACCTTGGGGTCTGCATTGTTTGTCATGGTCTTCAGTAACTCGTGTAGATGTGGCCAGTTTCCTTGGGAATACCAGCCAGGCTTTTCCAGTGATGGTAAACCCTCACTATCTTCAACATCATCCACTAATTTGAAAGAAACAAAAGAACATTTGATTTTCAATGTGGGCAAAAACAATGCAAAAGTAAATATTTTGTTTCAGGTAAGTGTTTCAATCAGGTCATGTGATCCGTTTTAGTGTTCAGGTAATGCTACTATTTATTTTATTCTGACATTGGCTTTCTGCTTTTTGTTGGGAGATTTGCAACAATTTGAGAATTGTTGATTACAACAAATCTACAAAACTTCTCAAAGCCTCTATGATTATAATTATTGTGAATTTTTTGATGATTTGAATGATTATAATTATTGTGAATCTTTAAAACGTCTAAACTAAACTAACAAAACATGTATGAAATGTATGAAAATGCTCTATCGTTCACTCTCTCTTTTTCTGTATGTGTGTGCAGGTGTTGATGCATTTAGTTAGAATAGAAAAGTGGTTGGTTATTTAGTTAGGAATGTTTTTATGTTCATAAACAAATCTACAAATATTTATAATGACAAAAATGAGGTTGTATTGACATCATACAATGATGATGTATGATATTTATATAATAATTAGTCTATTTATTTGCCCTATATCTTACAACAGTATTAAATGAAGAACAACTTTGAAGTTTGAAAATTTGGTTGAATTTGATTTACCCAGAGTCCTGAAGGGTCTTTGTTGAGGAACCAGCGAGAAGAAGCCAGGCTTCAGGGCGTTAGTGATTATTATGTCAAACAGCTCCTCAAAGTCTTTTCTGGAAAAAAAAATCAGAAAGAGACATGCAAGTGTACATTTTATAAAAATTGCGAAAAAAAAAAACCATGAACATACGTTTATGTGAATAAATCAACTTGTCATTTCAAATAATGACAAATGATCGCTTTATCATAACCTCAAGAACTGTAATGTTAAACTAATGTAATACTAAAAATAATCAAAAAAAGGTTTATAGTGCTATTCAGCCAGGCCCTCTAAAAAAATACACTTCAAAACTGTGTATATTTGACATGGTACAGAAACAGCACTCATCAGTCACAAAAATGCATAGATTTTTTATGGACAAAACTGTTCATTCTGAAATTAAGTAATTAATGTGTGCCTAATAGTGCAGGCTTTATGGTAATTATTCCCTTCCACTGTACAGATAATGTTTCCAGTATGTAAAAAATTATTTCACACATAAATTAAATATTAATAAGGTTATATTCTGAGAAATTATCCAGTTCTATGTGAGCAATTTTACTGGTTGATGCAAGCTTTAAAGTAATAATTATATGAGATCATAATCTTAAATAATAAAAAAAAATGTCTTTCCAGTTAAAGAATAATTAAAAAAAAAAAAGCTTGAGTTTCCAACAATTGCATTTGTAACCTGTAAAGGGAACCTAACAGTGTGAGATGCAATAAACTCACCCTAGTATGTGCTCACACACCAGTCGGCAGTAGTCGGAGTGTGAGCTGGTGATGAGAAGCAGGATTTTACCTCTGGTCTTCATGTTCCTCAACCATCTTTTCACAGAGTCGGAGCAGGGCTGAAGGTATCGACTGGGACAGCGCTTCACACTGGGAAAGTACAAACCTGTATCATCTAAGAAAGACATCGATAGAAGACAATTTTGATATTTCATATAATACTAATACAGTAAATGTGATACAGTTATCACATCATAGACATTATAAACTTTATAAAGGATGTTAAGTGACTAATGTTTCTTTATTTCTGTCACTGAGCCTAAAAAGCTCATATGCCTCCGGAACCAATATTTAAGGGAAAAAGGGGAGGACTGTTTATTTGTGATTGCGTCTGTCTTGAAATATGGAGAAAAATTAGCGCTTTTATTTACAAGCATATTTGAAAACGGCGGTTATAAGCACCCCGCAAGTTTTTGAGCGTCTAAAATCTGAAAAAAATTATTAGCATAAAAACGATACATGTAAGTAGAGGTGTAAAGATTACCTGAAAACCATACTTCACTGAATGTACGTATACCAGTAAAAATGACTCCGCTAAAAGTCACCAATTCCAAGAAGACGAGTAAAAGTTGTAAAGTATCTAATATTAAAATAACCTAAGTATTTTACTCTGTGTTTTTGTAGAGAATAAAAGTTGCTTATATTTTTGACATTCAGGATAAGTACCAAAATACAAAAAAGTACTTTACACCACTCTATGTAAGTGCGTGTGCATATAATTTCAGGGGAAAATTCTATAAGCTATTATAGTGCTGCTTATAGTATAAAATAACAAAGTATATTAAAAAAATGTACACAGTAGAAAACTTGCCAAAAAAAAAAGCAAATAAAAAAAAACATTTTCAGTCTCAAAGAGTTTTAAGACACAGACCCTCACACAATATTTGTGATTTGAACCTATAGTTCTTTGAATACTGTTATAATATGTGCACTGCTCAATTTGTGGACTAATACTGATCAAAAAAAGTAAAAAAGTAATAATTTCCTCAGGATTCTGCTAACACAAGTGCCACTGCTTTACACTCCACGGCGGGAATTCCGCTTTCAATAAACATTCAATATTGACTGAAACAGATAAGCCACAACCACAAAAAGTTCCGGAAAAGAAGAAAGCGCATTTTAAATAAACCCGTGACAGTAAAAGTTCCACTAGACGGCTTGAATATATTTTCCAAAAAATCATACTTGAACATTGCGCATCACATTATCATCAAAAAATGCATATTTCCTGAAAACAACCACAGAAGAATGAGAATGAAAGGCAGTGGGAAATTAATGAAAGAGCTGGAGTGTCCAAGCACATGAGGTGAACAGGAAGTGGAGTGTGTTTGCCTGGATTGCAGGAATGTGCTCCACATGCAGGAAAGACCTGCTTTTATTTCACCAGACGCAGGGAAACAGGGGCATTTACGGGGCCACATCTCAGATCAGCTCAACACATTCACACGTGGCAACCACCTTCTGCACATAAACATATGGCCCAGCAGAGGATGGAAAGAAAAGGTGATGGAAGACGGAAAAGAAAGATGAAACAAAAATAGTGGTTATAAATATTAATTCTGATAAGGAGCCACTGAGTCTCAAACGGAAATCTGCGAGAGGAGGATTCGTTAAAGAGGAGGTTCTTAAACAGGCTGAGCAAAACTAAATGTGTTAGGTGCTTATCTTATTTGGTATATTTACATGTCTAATAAATGTCTAAATGCCGAAATTCTGCCAAAATTTTGACATACTGTAGTTATATAACATAAAATGAATTCATATTTTCAGTAGAGCATTAGTATTTCATTTATTTTAATAGTATTTTTAGAGCACGTGTGTGTATGTTGGATTTACAATTTATTGAGGTTCATCATAAAGATTATCATGATGATCCCCTTGCCTTTGACTCCTGAACTGATTCACTAATATTCAGGCTGATGAACATGAAAACAAACCTAAACTTGTGAAAATTGAGAATCATTTAAAAAAAAGTTCAGTTTTTGGCTTTACTTGGACTATATTTATTTATTTTCTATTAACATAGTTATATAACATAGACATCACTCATTGTGATGTTGTTAAGCGGAATGGGAAATGAAAGACAATTTTAATTATTTCAAACAAGTAGGGGCACACACACGCACATCTGTAGAGATGTTTTTATACCAAAATCTGCAGACAATTATCTTCACCACAGCATAAATTGCTACACAAATCTAGCTTTTGAAATGAAGCCCTGCAAAATATTTTGTCCTTTGAGAAATCTGTGTTTTTTGGGTCTCTTCGTTTTAAGAGCTTGCCATCAACCATCAATCATTTGGAGCTTAATCCAGTGGAGAACGTCTTGGTTCAAAAAACAAACCTATCATATAAATCTTAAAAAAAAAAAAAAAA
>MU204297.1:453082-486563 GCA_017309775.1 Paedocypris sp. Pulau Singkep | reverse complement strand
CACACACACACACACGCACGCATTTAAATCATAGTGGGGTCCCAACCATTTACACAGTATGCCCCCCTCCCTCTAATCCAGTGCTTCTCAATAATGTTTTTTGCGGCCCCCCTATAAAAGAAAAAGACCCCAGCTACACACCCCACCCCACCACTAAAGATGCCCATACTTACTATTATTCATATGGTATTGTAGTAATTAAATTAGTATAGGACTATAGTGAGTATATTTCGACAGAAACCCAATTTTGGCTTTGGTTGAAGCCGAAAATCAATATATCAATTTTGGCCGTTGGGCAAACTGTTGGGCAACATAACAGTCATCTACTCTGATTAATGCCAACTGCTACAACACACACATTATCTGGTCTTTCTCTCTATTTATTTTATTCCTTCTCTATTTTTCTTTTCAGCTTATACTCCTTTTCGCCAAGTGAAACTGAAGAACATGAACTTGGAATCCACTTTATACTTCCCTTACACCTTCTTCTGTTGAATAGTTGGTGAGCATGTCTTGTTTTTTTTTTTTTTTATCTCCCTATATATTAATACCCTACCACCAACAACAACTTTTCTACTGTTTGTTTTGTTCTGTGTGGACAAGGGTCCTGGAGAGACCTCTTGTCATTTCAGTGTATATTCTATAAGGAGTAAATGACAATAAAACTTTCCTAACAACCCCTCAGCCAAAGGGACGTGAAATAAAATGAATAATGATGAAAATGTTAAATAAATTACAACGAAAAAATATTTACTAAATTTTATATAATTAATTTTCATAATGGTAAGATGCATTAAAATGTTCTGTCACTAGAGGGTGGTGTTGTTATACCATTATACTGTTGTTATAATGTAACGTTCAGTAAATGTAACTGAAAATTTAACAGTTAAGTTTTCTTGTTAAAATTTTAATTTTCCATAAAGTTTTCTAAAGGTTTCATGGGACTTTATTAAATGAAATTATTTTCCACTGAGTTTTTTTTTGTTAACGTTTTATTTTTTTTGTAAATAACATGAGCATTTATGGGCATCCAATGCATAAAGAAATGAATGCATAAATAAATAAAAAATTAAATACATCTTACTAAAAATGAATTCAGTAGGAACTAAAAGAGTCTGGTATGTGTCCCATCACATCGCCTGAAGGCGGTTACAAACTCTACTGTAGATTGGTGGCCAACCAATCACAGAGCGGGACACACACACAGCCACACACACACATATTCAACGTTCACTCAGAGCTATGAAAACTCCATTTACAAACTCCAAATCACCATTTTAGACTGTGAGAAAACCCAAATGAAACCCTCGCAACTAAGAGAACATGCAAACTCCACACAGAACGACCTCAACTGGGCCTCAACTTTTGAAATCAAAAGTCCTTGCTTTGAGCCAACTGCAATATCTTGGCATTTGTTCTACCTAGAAAGTAACATTTTGACAAAAATTGCATACATTCAAATAACAAATTTTACAAATGAACAAAATTCACATGCCTTTCACATGCCATGTGCGCTTTGAGACAGGTAAAACTGTGAAAAGCGCCTTACAAATGCTCAGAACTTGAACTTTCTTTTTTGATCGACTATTTCCTTCTACATGTTGCCTCACCTTCAGTACTACTGTCAAGAAGCAAAACTAGTAACTGTCCTTCAAACACTGCAATTTTACTATATCAATACTCAATTTCAAGACCAAAAAAAATCAATTTTCTAAATGTTCTACCAATTCGGAAACACAAGAAGCTAAAATCAATCCCAGATACTGCAAAACACAATGGTTTGGTGAACAACCAATCACAGAGCACGACGCACAGACATCACAACATCATATGTCTCTATGTGGACGTGCAAACAACTTTTCTTTTTATTTTTTAACTGGAACATTAGGCAAACAGCAAAACATCTGAGCATTGGCCTCTTCTATGAAGAACACTGTCTATCCCTGTGGTCACTCTTCATGAGTGCGAATATTTACAGACACGGCGTGAGTTTGTGAAAGCGGCTGATTGTGGGAACATCACAGCGCTGGACTATTGATTTGTTTGCTTGTTTTCAAATACATTTCCTGCGTACATGTGGAAGAAGCACACAAGACCTCGTCTGGGACAAGAGCCGATCTTATCCAAAATGCTGAGGCGAGTTTTCCCTGAAACACTCAATTTCCAACAAACAAATACAAAAAGCTTTGTAGATTTGAGTGACCACCCGCATGCATGAGCCCACAGGCCAGAGATGAACCTGATTTCTGAACGTAGAGAAGCACTGTTAGCAACATGTTTTATATTCTATCTTTCTCCCTCGGTTGAGAAATTTGTGCTCTTTAATTAAACATCCAGTGAAGTTACACACTTTTACTTTACTTTACAGTCATTTAGCAGACGTTTTTATCCAAAGCAACTTACATTTCATTACAACTTTCAAAATTCAACAAATTCTTGCTTTCTCTGGGAATTGAAGCCATGATCCAGTGTTTTAAACACCAGCGCTATACAGACTGAGCTGTTAAATATGGAAGTGGTTTTAGAGAAGAGGTAGAACTTGACATGCTTAAAAAAAAAAAAAAAAAAAAAAAAAAATAAGATGATCGAAATAAATGGCCCTTGGACAGAACCTTGAGGTGCCCCGCATTTAACAACTCATGGACAAACTTTGTGAGCAGTTGTCCTAGTGGTAAGACATATTTAAGACTGCCCACTGCTCAGGGTTGTGTTTATATACACATCGCTTTTTTAACGGATCAAATTAAAAAAAAAATGTAAAAAATTTTGAAGTATGGTTTTGACTCTACCAGTTCACTTACTCTTGCTGTTTCTTCAATCCTTTTCCAGTTATTCCCTACATAAAAATACTTAAAGAAATTCTACCATTGGTTGCTGAACCAGTCCTAAATTTAAATGATTCTTCAAGAACATTAGTACATATCTTATGCATGTCACACTTCAGCAAGATGCTGAGGAATTTATTTAGAGACCAATATCTATTCATTTATTTCACAAATCCTTAAAAGAAAAATAATTTCTCAGCTCTGTGCTTTTCTGAAATGATAAATGTGTAACATTTTCTAATACACTCTAATACTAACAACATCGTATTATTTGACAATGGTGTAAAATTTGGAGAACCACAAGACTCAGTGCTTGACACAAATTGTGTTCTCCAGCTAATTGATTTTTTAACACTTACACAAACCTTTTGACATAATACTTTTTACTATTCAAATTATATTTATAATTTAATTTTGAAATGAATTGTGCATCTATCTCATTCGTTTTATAGCAGAACAGGTTACAAATATTAATAAAAAAAAAATATTGCGTTAAATCCATTGGACATCCATCAAGGTTCACTTCAAGGTTATCATCTAGAGAAATTAAAAACAAAATTTTAATTCTTTCATTTATTTTAGAAAAAAATATTTCTAACACAATTTAAAAGCAATTAACAGTTCAGCAAAAAAGTACAGTTTTCTCTGTACATTTATGGCGAAGGAACTGTCAAATTTGCGAGTAACTCAAAATAGATTCTCAAGCACATGAAAGACCAAATGTGAGATGATGAAATAAGTTGTGCCACTCCATTTAGAACCACTTACACCACAGTTTATGGGAAAAGAGAGCTCAGTTACCTCCTCATAAAGAAACCATTCAAAGAGACACTGACCATTGAAGTCAAAATTGTGCACACGCCCTGAGAAACACACTCTTCATCTCTGACAAAATAAATCTATTTGTATTTTACAGAAGACAGATTCTATTTTATGACAAAAGAATCAAGACAATGAGGTGTTTCCTGTTCTTCTCCTAACTGCACGGTGACCTTACAAGACCACGTAGCTTTAAACACCTGCTTGACCCTGGTACAGAGGAGACGACGCCCTTCTCAGTTTTAGCAGCAAGGCCACTAATGAGACGATGTGGCATTTGCTCTGGGTTCCTAGAAAACCTGACAAAATGTGCAGTTTCAAAAGCCAACATAAAACCAAATTCAGCCTAAACACCGGGACACTCTTAAACTGACTTCTCAAAACAACTAAATAATCACACAAAAAACGTGATTGACGCACTGTGAATTAAAATTTACGTGTTTTCAAAGAGGTGAGTTTAAAAGAAATTGGAACTTTCTGTGAAGAAACTTAAAAAAGGGCAAAATGGCAGGCAGCGCCCTCTAGTGTTTCATGGATTTTTCAATGTTCAATTTAACCCTTGATTTGGAACTTTCAATGTTATTATTATTGTATAATATAATACATTATAATTGAAATAGTTTAGGTTTCTATGAGCATTGCGCAAAACAAGCACACTTGCATAAACAACATGGTTAAACCAGAAAAATGTATTACGTTGTTTCGCACATAAAATGAATAATGCAAGTCTTGCAATTTAAAACGCTTTCACATGTCACACAGTCAAAGCACCTTCACAATACATTCAAACTCGGTAATAAAATAGGTCCTACAGTCCATGTGTGGCAGATTCATCAATATAAAGCCAGAGTTCAAAATCAATACTGTCGATATCCTGTCTGTCCTAAAAAAATTAGTTTCATACTCAGTACATTTAAATATAAATATTCTCAAACAAAAGAAAACAGCATGACACTGTTCATAGAATAATTGATTGTATACCGTATATTCTTGTATCGAGTATAAAAGACAATAAAAACAGACTACAATTGACTGCAATCCTCAACAATGCTCATGTCTTTGTGCTTCTTCAAAAAAGTTGAAATAGGACAACTTGAGACCCCGTGAAATCTCTGTCTGGGAGAGACCTTGTCGAAGATCTTTTTTGCTTTGGTTTTGCATTGACAAAATTGTCCTTCACAACCTCACTTTGCAATTTCTTTATACCTGTCAAAACCAACTTGTACATTCAGTTTTCATAGGACTGACATCTTTCTACAACAGATTTCTAGCGCCATGTTGACTGAATTGAACCCCCAAAAGACTTAAATGCATCATGGGACTTGGTTTAAGAAAATATTCAAATAATATTTCAATCTGCTACTGTCTCCAACTGAAAACAAAAAACTATAAAAAAAACATTTTATGGTTGTATCTAAACTAAAGTAGTTAAACAGATTTCAAATATAAAAATTGCAACTTTAAAGACATTGAGCGTATAGTTGTGAGTCCGAGTGTGAATATGTGTGTCTCTGCAAATGAATAGCCACCAATCCAGAGTGTGAACCAGAGTTCTTCCAAGCTTCCCATGACCCAGAAATGGAGCAAGTGGTAGAAAATGGATGGATAAAAACACAGAAAGGCACCATTATAACGGCATGGGGACACGGCTCTTGCATGAGAAAGGACAATTGACTCAACACAACCTAACGTAATCAAATAAACAGTCACTTCAGATTATTACACACAAATATTCACATATGTCAGCAAATCCTTTTCCATGTCGCAGACAGACTGAAACTCCAGCCTGGTTTGTGTTTGCATGAAGAATAACAAAGCTGACGCACTTATCTCAGAGCCAGAGCAAAAGAGACGTCACCCCAAACAACATCAGCCGGTATTTACATTAACAGTAACGCTGTGCACGTTCCCACCCAGAGCCATTACCAGCACAGATGAACTGAGAGACCTTTACGTTCACTGCGAGTCAATAAGTAGCACACTCGCCTTGCAATATGAACAGCAACAAAAACAAAAATAGATATTGTTTACCACAGAAGTTTCTAGTTAAACATAGAAATATAAAGTAAATACAGTATAAGTAAAGTAAAACTCTGCATATAGTATTAACAATAATACAGTAATATAATTTACAGCTCATTAGATCCAATTAAAATTAGACCTACAAATTAGGACAGTTAAGGCCTAGTGGCAGAAGTGTGTGTGTGTGTGTGTGTGTGTGTGTGTGTGTGTGTGTGTGTGTGTGTGTGTGTGTTGGCGTGTGTTTAAGTGCAGAGCACTCAGAATTTCTACAGAGCACTCAAAAATTCTACATTTCTACATTACATAAATAGTTAATAGTTAAATAGTTAATGTAAAATTTCTAAATAACTATTACAGTGTAATACTCAATAGCAACACTAGTACACAATTTGTTTAACTCTCTTTCCCTCAAGGTAAAAAACATTTTTTTGTTTAAAGTCTGTAAATGGCATTAGCACATGGATTTAATGGTTTGTAAATTTTTTGTAGAAATTGTAAAAACCCGAGCACTTAAGTGTGAGCATCAATACTTGATTTGAGAGTTAAGTATAAATAATTGACTTGTGAGTTTTAGAGTACATACGTTACATTTGTGAGTACCAACACTTCTTTTGTAAGTGTCAGTACCAATAGTTCTTTAGAGAGTGTGAGTACCAGTACTTCATTTGTGAGTGTGGTGTACTAATACTTCATTTGTGAGTACCAATATTTCATATGAAGGTGTGGAGTACTGTACCAACACTTAATTTGAGAGTGTAGAGTACCAACACTTAATTTGAGAGTGTGAGTACCAACACTTAATTTGAGAGTGTGAGTACAGATACTTCATTTGTGTGTGTGTGAGTACCAATACTTAGTTTGTGTGTGTGAGTACCAATACTTAGTTTGTGTGTGAGTACCAATACTTAGTTTGTGTGTGTGAGTACCAATACTTAGTTTGTGTGTGTGAGTACCAATACTTAGTTTGTGTGTGTGAGTACCAATACTTAGTTTGTGTGTGTGAGTACCAATACTTCGTCTGTAAGTATCAATACTTGATTCAAGAATGTGAGTAGCAATACTTAATTTGTGTATTGAGTACCAATACAGTGGTACTTCTACTTACGAATGACTAACAAAAATTTCCTTTTATGAAGAAAGATAAAATAGTGTTTTTGTTTACAAAATTATTTAACAGTACAATAGACCAAATGTTGAAGCGACAAGAAAGTTAAGCTTTTTTTTTCTTGCCACTAAAATGCAGGGAAATCTTTTGAGTAAAACATGCAAGATTCTAGATGTGTAAAACTGTTTTTTTTATTCTTCACAAATAAACAAAAAATACACTTTTACAGAAGTAAGGCGGTTACATACAGTATGTCTTACTTCTGAATTTCTGACGCGTTGGACGAGCTGACATAACTTTTGCTGACAAAGCTGCGGCGTCAGGCGTTGAGGATCGGTGAAATCTTGCGTGTTCTAGTTTTTAATGTATGTTTTATTGGCTCAGATGTCAGGATCCGGGCTGATCTGACAGACGTCACAGATATCGTGATGCGGATATTCAAGATGGCGGATGTAAAATGTTTTTGCTACAGTTATTACAATATTTATATTATAAAAAACATTTGGGAATGTTTGGAACAGATTATCAGATGTTCATGCAAAATGTAGCCCATTTTACAAAAATGCTGTTGAGTTATGAATTAATTTTGTATAGACAGGTATATGCTGGGACAATAATGAATAATACAATTAAAGCTCAAACAGACAAATTCATCTGCTGAGCTTTGCTGTCTTCTTCATGCACTGAATTTGAGTTTACAGTTTACACCAGGACTATGACAACACTTTACAACAAAAAAGGCATAACACACATTTTCATGAGTTTGTATGCAGACATGGTACGGTTAAACTGTATTTATGGGGCAGCATTGTGGCTTTCTCTTATAAATCTATTCAAAGCAAAAACGTTCCACTGCAAACTCACCCTCTCATAAAAGTGTTGACATCACGAATTCAACAAACAATTCAGAGTTGCCATGTCAGCTCATAATCACTTCATCACATATTCACCTTAATTTTATTTCTAACCTCTTTAAAAATATATTTATATCAATATATCATATGTTTTAGATCAGTTTGAAGTTGTTATATATATATATATATATATATATATATATATATATATATTTATTAATAAAATAAGAATTAATTCTTTAAACATTTTTCCTAAAATTTCTATATATTGTCATGTCATCTTTCACTAGATCACTGATGTGATCTTTTCACATCAAGTTCACTAGCATAATTTAAATCATACAATGTGGTTTTATTTAATGTACTAATTGCAGATTTATAAGTATTCATCTCAGATTAAAGATAATATTATGAAGAAATAAAACCGGATTCACTTTCTGAGACAGAGATGGACAATCGTGACTCGTCATTATCTAGGAGAAAATATGTAAGTAAACAGACGTAGAAAAGGATGTAAACAAAGCCGGCCATAATTATACATGTTCTTTCCACATGTCATCTGGGCTGGAACCTTAACTTTAAATAGAGAAATGAATCAGGGTAACAACTACTAAAAGCCTGAGAACGGAAGCAACTACAACCTAACATCACCTTTTACAACCAAACACATAAAATGGTAAAAAGGCATTTAAAATAAAGCTAGAAGCAGTGATGCTCCAACATCACTAGCTGAATTTCTCACTCTGTAGTGAAAAATCCAAGCACAATATTCAAATTTGTCTAATAATTTTAAGAATCATTATTAACTTTGGTGTACAGTACTCACCAACAATTTGTTGCTTTTTAATAATTAAAAAAACCTAAATGACTGTTGAGATTCTTGTCTGGCAAAAACAAGAAGACATTCACATGTAAAACATTTAGCCATGCAGCCAACACAAAATAATTTAGTTTATTGCACCTCTTGAGCCAGAATGTGTATAAATCAGAATAATTTAATTACTTTGCTATCTGGTTTAAAGACTAGGCTTGAGAAATAACATGATAATAACAGTAAACCAAAATCAAACTCAAATCCTTCTTCAATCATTCAAAACACTGTGTCTGTGTGGGAAATTAGGAACAGACACAGAGCATCGTTAATCTACTGACATTTGTGTAATTTTAACAAAAAAAAAAAAACCTACCTTATTAGGGAAAAAATAGCTGAAAATATTAGACAAATATAAATTGAACACCGTGAACTGACCTTGGGTTCGAGATCAATTGGGTTCCCATTAAAACTTAAATTACACATGAAGTTTGTGAACTGAGATGCCAAGCTGCAGTAACTGTGTTTATGCGGTTTGCAGTAAAAACAGGTAATTCATGGAACAAAGCAGATGCATTCCATTTAGAAGCTGAGGCTTATACATACAGTATTAACAAATCAAAAACAGTGTCCAAAATTCATTGTAGTGCAGGATGAATAGTATATGAAAGCAGTTTCAACAAATTCAGATGACTTCAGAACACAGAGTTCTCTTAATAAATACGGGTTAAAAAAAAGAAACCCGTAAAAGCTTTTATTTTTAGTGGAAAATACAGTTCAAATTCATTGCAAATGAAGCTGTGTGTTTGTGTAGTTGCGTTTCCTGCCGTTCCTCTATGTTACCATGACAAGCAGTTTTACGGATAAGTGAATATTCAGAAATTGTGGGTCTCCTATAACCTGGGTGGGCAAGGCCATGCGTGTGGCGAACCCGAGTTTACAGTAAAAAAGTCAACCGTGACTAAAGAAGGCTCTCAAAAGCACTTCCACTCGTTTAAAAAGATTTGTAAAGGACAGATGAGCGACACATGCAAAAGACACACTTGTTCACTCGTGCACACAAAAACACTTTATCACTGCATCGCATAATAAATAATAAATGACTGCACTGCTCTGTCAAACAGATAACTCAACACAATGACCTGGGTCGACAATTTCTTGCCCGATTACACCATACCAATCATACAACAAACTACCACTTCAGTAAGAAACTGAACTTTAAAAAGAGTCTGATAAATCAATTTACTGATCCAGAGAGATAACAAACAAAACACGTACGCTTGAAAAGGGGATGTGGCGCTTTAAAGCATGTAAAAGTCAGACTTTCCAGAACCAGCTCTGAACTGGAGAAGCCCTGAGGCAAACCGCATCTGAGGAGATGGATGACATCATCAGACTCGTGAGCCACACAGAAGCTCATAACCCACCATCTCTGCAGCAAGTCAAGTAATTGAAAAGTAATCACAACTGTAAAATTCAGCATCACACACATCTGCCTATAGCATCACCACGCTAATGGAAATCCCGCACTCTGTGGCGGACGCAAGCAAATGTCTTCATTTCTGCCCTCTGCTGCTCCAGGGTGAACGTTCCTCATTTCCCTTCACAATCCTGTCTGCGCTTTTATGCTTATCCCACATTTGTTATAATGGTTCTTAAAACCATTTGCAACAATAGGTAAATTAAAAAAGAACAGGTGGTACAAAAGTACAGTACCTCTGCAAGCTCTGCATTCTAAAAGATGAAATGCTACAACAATTAACCGTGTCATTTTGAAGACCTCCATTAATGTAATAATTTCTACATTCACTTGGAAGGTTTAGAGGACACCATTACCACAGAATTTAAACACGAGAAAGGGCAAATTACACAGAGCGGCCGTGGATTCTCCTGAGGACGACATACCCTTCATTATGACCAGGGGGAGGGAGATTTTGGGTGCTGCTGGAGAAGTACATTTGATATAAATAGTCGAATCCACTACTGACTTCTACAGCCTGACTCGAAATTCTGAAAGGAACGGCTGGGAAGAACACCTGAACTTTCTCCTGAAGCTCCAGCTTGCAGGTGAGGCACATGATATTCTAAAATCGGCTGCTGATTTAAAGGTTATCATTTTTGAACAGTTTTTACCCCATGTAAAGTGTAGATGATATATTAAGAGTTATATAAAGAGCATATTCTATTCTTTATTGGACTATAACGTGTACTGGATTATAAGACGTGGCATCAATAAACATCCTACATCTAGGTTTCATTTTTTCACTACTTCTTAACAACTTTTTCCGATTACAAGTTTCACAGTCAGTTTTTAACATTTATTAGGCTTTTACAGTAAGTGCACCTTATAGTTCAGTAAACATGGCAACCCTCTTTTGTAAGTCAAGTTCAATTCCTGATCATTCCCTAACATAACTAACATGATTTTGTCGCAGGTTAAGCTTCAGAAAATGGACCTTGGAGTAACATGGATTCTTCTTCTCCTGACTGCATTTGCAGTGGCAACACCTGACAGATACTATCATGTGAAGAAACAGAGCTATCCTGTCAAAGCTCAATGTGAGTTGATTTCTCCTTTAAAGCATCACGTTTATTTCAATAGATTAAACAGAGATCTGAGCAGCTACAGAAGCAACATAGGGACATTTATTTCATAATATAATTAATGCAACAAGGTTCTAATCAATTCTATTCAATTTCTAAATAGATGCTATAGAGAAAGACAGTTAATGGACATTTGTTTCTATTTAGAGTTAAAATATTGGTACTAAGAAGCAATATTCTAATTTTAAAAGTGTTCAAACTTTACATGGAAAAATACAACATAACCTTTAATCACAAAATTATTATTTAAATAATTCTACTAAGAAAGTGACACAATCAGAAATTAAACAAAGTCTTCACATAACATAAAACCAGAAAAACTATTTGTATACATAGACGCTTGCACACACACACACACACACACACACACACACACACACACACACACACACACATGCACACACACTATATCATTTAAATAATGCTAATGATAATAGTTCTTTCAATTTTATTTGAATGCCGCTTTACAAGTAACCTTCTCAAAGCGCCTCTTACATCGAGGAACACCATACACCCCGGCCTTTGCCCGAAATAGCGGCAGCCAATCTGCGCCAGCGTCCACTTCACCCGGGCATACACACACGCTCACACACACCCACGCGGCCAGATTTACCTGAAACGCATATCTTTTCGAACTGAATATAGCTCTTGTAAAATTGTTAGTTGTTTCTGTTGTCTGATCTGTTTTCCTAATTTGGAACATTTTTACCATTCCTCTTAGCGGCTGCTGGTGAACCAGGTTCACCAGGTGCCCCTGGACCCCCTGGACCACCAGGGTCACCAGGTATTCCCGGAAAAAGTGGTGTTGGACATTCAGGACCAGTTGGACCGCCTGGACCTCCAGGTCCAGCAGGGTATTCTTCCCCTGGAAAACCTGGAAGCCCAGGTGCACCTGGTAAACCAGGTGAACCGGGATTTCCAGGTGAGAAGGGGCATACAGGACCTGTAGGTCCCCAAGGAGCAAGAGGACATCCAGGATCACCTGGAATCCCTGGTTCTGCTGGACTTTCTTCTCCTGGAAAGCCTGGCCCACATGGGCTACCAGGTGCAATGGGCCCACGAGGAGAACCTGGCATTAAGGGGCATCCTGGTATCCCAGGACTTCCAGGCCAGAAAGGAGATGCTGGCCATGGAATTTCAGGTAAACCAGGTAGCCAAGGTCCAATGGGACCGCAGGGGCCATCTGGTCTACCTGGTCAGCCTGGAATTGGAAAACCAGGACCAGTAGGCTTTCCAGGAGAACCTGGAAAGCCAGGATCGCCAGGAAGAGATGGGTCACCTGGACCAATGGGTATACCAGGTCCAAAGGGGCATACAGGGGCTACTGGAGTAGGAGCACCAGGAAAACCCGGCCAAAACGGTGCTCCAGGAATGCCTGGGGCAACAGGACAAAAGGGTCTTCAAGGACCAGCAGGACAGCCAGGAGGTCCAGGTCTGCCAGGAATTGGCAAGCCTGGGTCACCTGGACAGCCAGGCCATCAAGGCTTGCCAGGAAGTCCAGGCATAACAGGCCAAAAGGGAGAACCAGGGCTCAAAGGTCACACAGGTTTGCCAGGTGCAATGGGACCAGTGGGTGCCTCTGGTCCTCAGGGTGCACGGGGATTCCAAGGAGAAACAGGTCCACGAGGACTTAAAGGAGAAAATGGTATGTTTGGAGCACCAGGACCAGTAGGTGCCAAGGGTGATCAAGGTGCACAGGGCTTCCCAGGGAAATCTGGGACTTCTGGTGCACCAGGTCCACCGGGTCCAATGGGTCACATGGGACATTCAGGCTCCAAGGGGGAACCAGGATTGACTGGTTCTCCAGGCATTCCTGGCATCCAAGGACCACCAGGAATTAAGGGACATCCAGGACTTCAAGGGCCACCTGGTGTCAGAGGTGAAAATGGAATACCAGGAGAAAGAGGACCTTCAGGGGCAACTGGATCTGCTGGTCAACCAGGACAAAAAGGTCATCCAGGACTCCCAGGGCCACCTGGCCCATCAGGGCTCACAACTAAGGGAATTTCTGGTCCACAAGGTCCCCCTGGAATTCCTGGAGCGAGAGGTAATGATGGCCGTCCAGGTCCACAAGGACCTCCCGGTCCACCTGGCCCTCCAGGGCAAATGGTCTACAACGAGAAGAGCATGCCTTACTATGAAAAAAGCATGCCGTACAAATCCCAAGAAATGGTTATGCCTGTTAGTCATGAAATGATAAAGGCACCAATGTCAGCATTCACAGCTCTTCTGACCACAGCTTATCCTAATGCTGGATCACCTATTGTATTTAATCAAGTTGTGTACAATGGAGAGAACCACTATGATCCTAGATCTGGAATTTTTACCTGCCACGTTCCTGGACTGTACTACTTCTCCTTCCATATGCATGTCAATGGAGCAAATGCATTGGTAGCACTTTACAAAAACAGCGAGCCGGTGATGTTCTCTTACGATGAGTACAACAAAGGTTTCCTTGACCAGATGTCTGGAAGTGCTGTTCTTATGCTAAATTCTCAGGACACTGTGTATATTCAGGTTCCAGATGACCAGTCTAATGGTATTTATGCAGATGACAATGTTCATTGCTCCTTCTCTGGATTCTTGATTGCCACAACGTGATGAAATCACTCAAACAACCTCATGCCCCCCCAAACCCTCCCTCCCAAAAAAAGGTTTTAACAGTACTGCCTTTAAAGAATAACATTATACCGATAAATGGTTCATTTAAAATTTTTTTAGTCAGTTAAACTCCACAAAGACCATTTTATAAAGAAAGTTTTGTTCATAAAAACACGTGTGAAAAACATTCTAAATTTGAACTTGTTTTCCTAAACTAATGGTGCTATGCTGAAATAACGAATAATGTGTGTGTTATTGTACCCAATAAAATATAATTTCACTGTTTCTGTTTTTGTGATAGAAAGCATTATTTATTTTTTCATAAATATTGATCTATCCTCCAATATATAAATCAGTTGTCAGGCAAGCAAAGCAGTCAAAGTGTTTCCAAAGGCCTACAAATATCTCACATACTTTAAAAAAAAAAGGTTTCTTGTTATGAAGAAAACATCAAGAAAACATTTGTCTCTAAATTATTTCACTATACGACAGGCCAAATGTTGTAATGACAAGCATGTTAAACAAGTTTTTTTCTTACTACTAATATGCAGGAATATATTTTGAGTGAAACATGCAAGAGTCCAAGAGCTTTGTATTTTCCAAGCATGTCAACTAACAACAACAAAAAAAAAACACTTGTTAATTACAGAGACAAAGTCTGTAAGGTCCTGCTCTCCGACCTTACTTTACTTTACAGTCATTTAGCAGACGCTTTTATGCAAAGCGACTTACATACATTTTTACAATTCAACAATTTCTTGCTTTCTAGGATTTGAATCTATGATCCAGTGTTTGAAACACCAGCGCTCTACAGACTGAGCTACTGGGAAAGTTATTGGACTTCTGTCCAAAATAAGGTTAGAGAGAAGACGCTGAGAACAGTTTCTGTGTAATTTTTACGCACAAAAGTGCAACCCATGTATGACGCCCGGTTAACATCCTGGCGAGATCAGGGTCCGCTCTGAACAGACAACGTCATTATTACATCAAATAACCACAGTAGATGTAATATGTGTGTGTGTGTGTGTGTGTGTGTGTGTGTGTGTGTGTGTGTGTGTGTGTGTGTACACTTGCACAAGCATAAACATTATATCTTCTCAACATACCTCGAAATGCAGATGTGTTATAATTATGGTCAATAGCAGCAACAACATCCTTCCAGAAGTCAGGTGTTATTTTAGCTCCTTGCTGTCGCATTAAACACAAAACAAACAGTAAATCAAACAAAACAAAAAAATGGCAAAACTGCATGTTACAGAAAACCCAGAACCACTAATTTACCTTACGTAAGGTATCCACTACTCTGGCACAAAGAAGAGCACCAGGAAGATCAAAGTAGTTGTCGTAAAAATAATAATTTGCTGTAAAACAAAAGCACACATATAATATATGATATATAATAAATGAAAAAGATAAACAAAAAATAAAATGAACTACATTCAAAGACTTACCAGATCTAGTGAAGGACGTATTAAGGCTATCAAAATGCTTCCATTCTTTCTTTGGACCATAATGCTTTAATATATCTTCAGGGCTCAGGTTTTTGGTTCCATGAGTTGCTCTGTAAATTAATACATTCAAAAACAGAAGAATATCTCAATGTGACAAATGGGACAAACATTTATTCTCTAAAGAAGAAAAGAACGTTCTATGTCATGTGATTATAATGTACAATCAATGTGCAAACTCCAATGGGTAGAATTTCTTTGCTTAATCTTATTTTTGTGTAACGGTGAGAAATACGTAAGAACTATTTTTATGCCATAGCCAATGGGTAGAACCATGCATCAAAAATATAATACCTAAGGGAATGTTTTTGCTGCTCTGAAAAATAAAAGCTTACCATAAAACAGTCCATACCACATTTGAATGTTGAACTAAAGAATAACAGATTTCATGCCAAAAATGAAAACCTAGTGACTCTAAAATTTCAAACAATTTAAAACTTTCTGCAGACACTTGGTCTTTGGTCATACTAATTTAGAGTATTAAAAATTAGTCTAAATTGTGTGTGTGTGTGTGTGTGTTTTCGGCAATGTGCAATTGTGCATGCCTTGAACGATTGATTGTAGTGATGTGTAATTAAGTTCATTATTTTTACGCAGTTTAAGTCCTGCAGTAAAATGAACAAATCTTTATTTGAAGTCTAAAAACTAAAAAAAAGTATCTCAGTCTCAGATCAGGTAAAGATTCACTTCATTTGGTTATTTTGTAATGAGCTTGCTAAAAAGAATTTGTATGCTTGGTTTCGGTTTAGTCCATTGAGAATTGAACAGCCAAGCCACAACTCGAAAATAGTGTCCAAGATGAAGTGACCAAAGTCTACTCAAGTCATTGTCTCAAAATTCCGTCTTGTTTGAACGTTTCAGTCACACTGAAATTATTCATTTACTTTTGATTGCCCCATAAATGAACAGCAAAACTCACCTTAATACAGTACCATCTTCAGCCAGTTTCACCAGGTTGCCCTCCTCAAGGTCCACAACCAGACCTTTAAAACTGACCACAAGATCAAAAATTGTACAATCATTAAAATGAGATGCTGCTAAAACTTTGATATCTAATAAAATAATGTATGTGAATAAAATGTGAATTAAAACCTCACCAGAAATCCCAGGATGCAGGAGTCAAGCTAAGTAGATCTTTATCATAGCCTTTATGTTCAACCAGATACCTGGCAAAACTCTCATAGATAAGCTGCAAACAAAAAGAGAATCAAATCATCAAATAACGCAAAAACAGTTTTAAAACAAGCAACTGTGAAGTCTCAAAGCTAAAAAGTACTCGAAAAGGCCAGGCCCAAGGCTTCACCGTTTCTGATCGAGCATGCACATGTTATGAAATGCTTTTATTATCCGAACACATTCGTTCAATATCTATTGAAAACAAAACGTGTAACGGTATTTAAAACAATGACACGATCTGTCCACAGGTCGTGTTTTTTTGGTGCTCGCGTCATCAATCACAGCATCACACCGCTTCATGTTCCGCTTCAGCTGCAAATAACGTCCGATAAGACTCATCAGATGAAAGATCGAATCCCACATTCATAGCCATCGAGCGCGTTTTAATGGGCTTGAGCTTGGCCAGATATTGATGCGCACGAGCCCATGTCAGACCGACTCACCCTAGAGGTCTCCTTCAAATGATAACGACAGAGCGTGTGGTCCAAATCAAAGCCGATGACATCGCAGTCCGCCAGCGAGAAGAATTCACTCATGGTACCCGGAGAAGAGAAGCGGACGGACGGACAGGTTAATGCAGCTCGATCGCTCCTCTGGTTCGTGTCTGCGCCGCAGCACGTGGGGTTGAGTCCGTCTCTCTCTCTCACACACACACACACACACACCCCACGCACACGACCGGATCTTTTCACAAGAGCCTTTCTGATTAAATGAGCATCGGCATTTATTTGGTTAACACCGGTTGCGTTGTAACATCTCCAGCAGTCGCCTTCAGTCACGCTTGTGGACCGGAATACATGGACACGCGCGCATTTCCGGGTGATTTACCGTAATACAGATAATAAAATGCCCTACACCACTAATTCTGATAACTGCATTCTTTGGCAAATTTCTCTCAATATAGAATGCTTGCTTTATATGCATTTTGTATGTGGGACACACAGACATTCACACTCTCAATCAACGGTCAATTTAAACTCCCGATTTTTAAAACATACAAAAATTTGTTCAGTATTTATGTGTGTGCACAGCATGTTTATACACCTTAAAAAATCTTAGATACTTTAGTGTAACTAAAAACATTTAAGAGAATGTAAAAGCGATTCTTACCCTAAAATGTAATAAGAACAATCACATACAGATGTAAATGTTTAAATGCAAAATATACCCTCCTATAAATATCCATACAAACCTCATGAACTTGCTTTATTGTTTAATTGCAACATTTGATCACAGGAAATCCTCTTATTCATCAAAAACAATTAAACTCTGTAGTTCAGATTATCCATAAGGGATAAAGTGAGGCAAAGTGGGCAAATATGGTTGAAGCACTCTGCATTTAACATGCTGAATTACATGTGTTTAAGCAAATGCTGATGCTAGTGATTCTCTAACATTTGTTAGCAATTACAAAATTAAGATGTTTAATCATTTAAAAAATTCAAAATCCTTGACATGGACTAAAAAAATGGAAATAAAAATCACATACAAAATTAAATCATATTTACAGTGTGTTATTCATACACAGATTATTCATGTTTTTGTGTATATAATTGCTCATTTTATTTTACACATGAAAGAATTACAGCAACAGTTTGTTCATGTTGCACATAACAGCTAAACAGTTTTTAAAGTCACTCAGTGACAGACTTTTTACTTAGCAATACAGTGTTTTTAATGTCACCGGTAAGAGTGTTGAGCTCCTTCTGAAGCTCCTGAATGTCATCGGGGTTTTCTCCACTTCTCTTCTCCTGACCTCGACCCTGCAGCACCAGCTGCTTGACCACTAGACTCTGGTAGTGAGAGAGAAGCTTGTGCTGGTCCTGGTGAGTCAATCAAACACAACAGGTCACTCCTCTTCTCAGAGTAAATATGTTTAAACAATAAATAAAACTGAGGTGAGTGTTTATATGGATTTGTGGAACCATACTGGAGTACAGATAGACACACCGGAAAGTGAACACACAGACCCGGAGCAGTGGGCAGCCTTAATCCCTATCGGTGCACATCCGCTTGTATCGCTATCAAAACAAATGTTGAAAGTCTAACAATTCATCATGTATACTGTGCTTATAGAGTCTGACAAACGCAGTCTGAAGGCAGGGCAGTCTGAAGGAAGGCAGTCTGCTTTCACTTTAACCTGCATGGCAACAAATGATAACTGAAATGTGATTGGTTAAATGTTTTTATACAGCAGCTATTGAAAAAGCAATGGATGGACCTTTTGAAATAGTTTAATTATTAATAAGTATTTGTGGACAAAATATAACTAACATCTATTATTTATCAGTAGTGATGTGAATTTTAGGCCTTCAGAGAAGCCATTGAAGGCCAAGAGTGCAGTGATAAAAGTAGAAAACCATAATGAAGGTTTTGTTATACCAGTCAAACAGAGGCAGTACACAGTACAGGCCCACGCTAGCGTGAAGAACGATGATTAACACTGTGGTTGTATCATCAGGCCTCAAGGATCCGGTGGTCCTGAAGATGAATGAATGTGTGTGTTTGTTTTGAGTGTGTCCAAATGTGATTTCAGTTAAATTTAAAAATAATATAAGCCGAGCCAAACAAAAAGAACAACTACTGGAAACCACCATTCAACATCCTTCCCCCACCTCAGGAATCTTGTTTTGCAGAAGTGCGATGATGTGTGGCACACAGCGTCCAGGTGTATGGAGAAGACAGTGAGTGACACTCTGGAAGAGCAGGACACTGGTCAGATGCAGCACAAGCGCCGGGTCTTCAGTGTCTTTTAGCTGCTCCAGTAGAGCCTGACGGTGTGTCACCTGAGCCTGTCTGTGCAAGCAAACACACAATAAGTTGACATTTATAGTACATTTGTTGTAATGAGAAAATCCTCAGTACATACGTAGTTGCTTTTAGATCAAGTAAAATAATAACCAACAGTGTTTTCAGTGTTTTTTTTTTTTTGAGATTTCAGGTAAGTGCATTTTGAACAAATACAGTCGTTTTTTTCAGAACATGCAAAGTGACAACCATCAGTTTCTCTAGTTTTCTTCCATTTCATAATTGCTAAATTCTTTAGAAAAAGCAATAAAAATGTGCATTTCTTTGTGAACTTACACATCATTAGATTATGTGGTTAATGAGATCAAGTCACGATCTGGTTAAATTATTTTTCATTCCCATAATTTAAAATACAAATAATGCGATTTAGACATGGCTGCAATAAATAACAGGCTATACTGTACGTCACATGTTTGAAGTGTGATGCGTTTATTATAGAACATTTAACAACTACTGTACAGTGTTCCGTGTTCAGTGGTGGAGTTTGGACTTTAGAGCAGTGGTTCCCAACCGGTGTGCCGCGGCACTGAGGGGTGCCGTGAGACCTTTTGAGGGTGCCGCCAAAATGTCCGGGAAAAAATTGCTATTTTTTTTTTATGAAGGCAGAATCAGTGTAAACAGTATTCTCATATCATCTAGGACTAGATATAAGGTGTTGTTGCATGCAAACTCTCGAAATGAAACAAATAAATAAATACCGTATTTTTCGCCGAAGACGCACTTTTTCTTCCCCAAAACTGAGGGTGAAAAGTTTGCGTCTGGCAAATGCAGAGATCCGCGGAGCGCGCTCACCGCCATCTTAGTATGCAATACCGCGGTATTACATACGTTGTCTCGCTTTCTTTCTCACGCAGAATCTTGTGAAAGAATGAAACCACTATTTCCAAACGAAAACGAACTTTGATCTAAATAAAACAAGCTGATTTTCTCACGCGCGTCTTTAAAACCAAAACAGCTGCTCTCTTAAAGGCACAGCGCAGAAAACGGAGCGGCACGCATTTGCGCGTGAAGTACAAACTGTGTTTGATTAGCAATGCCCGTGCCGTCATTGGTAATTAGTTACAACTTGTAACGAAACTAATGTGTAATACTGTATTAAGGTGTTTATATACTTATATAAAAATCTAATTCATTAATTTTCACGATATCCACGATATTGCAAATCCATACTGTGGCACATCTCAATACCGCCCACCCCTACTATCACTGTTATACTGACTTTACTGACTGTTCATGTTACATGTTTGGCATACAATTGTTCTTAAACTGCTGTTAACTTTTATACAGACAAAGATCGTTACAATATTTTACTACAGTATTTAGTTCAGAATCTTTTTTTTCTAGATTTTCCTCCTTTAAAATTGGGTGCGTCTTGAATGCCGGTGCGTCTTTTATGGCGAAAAATACGGTAATAATAAAAAAAGCTACGGAGATTTAAATATCTATTTCCTTATAAGGGTGCCGGGAACTTTTGAAAGGCTTTCCAAGGGTGCCTCAGACAAGAAAAGGTTGGGAACCACTGCTTTAGAGGCTGTGGACAGTTGTTGTTAATACAGTTAAAGTAATCTGTAAATTCTTACGGAAATTCTTTAAATATTCCTTAAAAGTCAAGCGTTAAAGAGTTAAAGTGAACTCTGATGAACATTACAGACCTCCGTCATCATCCTCACTGGAGAAATTGCCAGTTAGTTGCTGATTAAATACATGTTTGCTCCATTGTTTGTTTGGTCACAAGTTTGGTAAAATTCTTAAAGGTTTAAAACGGTGTAAATGAATTGAAAAAGATTATTTGATTCTGCATTTAAACCATTTAGATTATAACATCACAAACATAGAGTTGTCAGGCTGTACCTTTCTCTTTTCTTATCGCCTTTCCTCAAAAGCAGGCCACTCTCCTCTGAACTCGACTCCAAACATGACAGAAACTCTTCAATATCCTGCACAAACCCACAAGAAATTCCAGCACAACACTGACGTAAACCAGAATTAGACATTGGATGGAAATTTCCCATTAAACTCACACAAACGACAAACTAAAAAAAAAAATGGTTTCCTAATTTCCTATGGTTTCCTACACACACACACACACAATAACACCAGTTGCTTCATTCAACCTACTTTTCCATTAAGACTGTTGTGTAGCTTCATTAGTGGAGCTTTAACTTCATCTGAGAGTTTGGCCAGTATCTTTAATCGGATCTGCAATGCAAATAAGATAAAAGACACTTTAATTGTTCACCAGTTAATCACAATAGCCATTCTTTCCGAGTCATTTCCTTGCTTGTCTTGCTTCAAATCTCACGTTTGACAACAGTTTCCTTGTCAATTATTTTTCATTATTTTTGATAATCCAAAATATCAGACCTTTATCAGACAAATTTATGTCAGCCAAACACACTTTTTTTTTTTACTTGTATCTTTATATCTGTAAAGAGCATAAGTGTAAAAGATGAACACACTTCCTACTGAAGTTTCTGCTGTGCCAGAAAGATGTCGCATAGACTCAAATTTGACACGTTTATGGATGAGAGCAGTATGTGCAGAGACATTTTCAGAAACAATAAAAAAGTCACTTGTCACAATTTGAATAGAAACAAAAAGAACCTAAAACTTTGTGGACCAATGCTAAATTGTGATTTTTTTTTTGCGTCTACGCCTTCGTGTGGTTATGCTTGATAGGGAGATGTGGATTGCTGACCTCGGGAGAGACGGCAGCGGCGCTGTCTGTAGGCAAATGCTCAGATGCGACGAAGCTCAGAAGCACGTTAGTCAGGTTTGTGCAAACTGTTTTCAAAACATGTTTGGCAATAATTGCCTGAGTCTCATCTGAAGAAAGAAAAGGTCAGTAAGGCACAGATTTTGAAATTAAATCATCTGAAATTATGTCCCATTAAAATGTTCAGGGCTTACAAGACCTAAAAACAACAATCCCTAGTTTCACCCCGACTGTAATTTAAACTAAAAGGTGTCTGAAAAATAAAGTTTTATTCTGTAAATGCTCCATATAAATTACACACAATGTACACTACAGTTCAAAATTTGGGGTGAAATCTTCAGTTTCTTGGCAATTTCTCTCATGGAATAGCCTTCATTTCTATGAACAAGGATAAACTGTCGAGTTTCATGAAAGTTCTCTATTTCTGTTTCATTTTTTGTCAATAAAAAAAGTTTCATTTTCATTGGCAAAAACTAGGGATGCACCGATAGCAATACCGGTATCAAGCTCGATAATACATTTTCCAAAATACTCGGTCGGTACTCGTAAAAAGTCTGCCGATACCGGAAGTGAGACATGTTTGAGCGTTAACGCAGATTTAGTGATTTAGTTTTGAGTACGTTTCTTTATATACCCTGTGTGGACATCTACTGTAGCCTATTTTATACAAATTGCTTCACTTGTTTTCCTTTTTGTAAGTCGCTTTGGATAAATTTTTGAAATTGCGCGTCCCGTTTTAAATCAATATGGTTGTGTCCCGCACTTTTATCATTTTTTAAAGCAGCGCCTCATTATTATCAACACATTAATTCATTAATTTCTAAACAATGGTAAAGAGTGACCAGTCTGTGAAAACCTAGCTGAACTGTTTTTTTTTGTAATTTACTGTTATCTACATGAAATAAAGATAAAATAAGTTAAAATAATAAAAATGTTAAAATATTATTTCATTTTGATAAAAAAAACCTGTTGCACTGTCACTGTTTGAACTTTCTATAATTATGTATCCTGTAATATGCTGCAAACAACATGCTTTTCATTTTAAATAAATGTTCTTAATTTCAAACTAGCCCCCTTTTTTAGTTATATGACTAAAGCTGCTACCTGTAAACTTAAATCACGTGTTTATTAAGTACTTGGTATCGGTATCGGCAATACTGAATTGCAAGTACTCATACTCGTCTTCCAAAAAAGTGGTATCGGTGCATCTCTAACAAAAACAGTGCTTTTCTTTCAAAAATAATCAAATACACATTAATGAAAACTGACCTGAGAAGAGTTTGGTTCCTTTTTCAAAGAGACGGATGTTGTAATACAAGTTGTTGATCTCCTCCTGTAAATCCTTCATGTTTTTCTTCCGGTTGCCTTCAGTCCCGACTGATGTGGTGGACAGGATGGCTGCTTGAACCACTTCCTGATATTTCTTACTCAATGGCCTACAGAGAAAAAAAAAGTTTAAAAAAGAGTTACAATTTCGGGCAATAGTAAACAACAGAGACAAAAGTGCGCTAATTAAATTAACACGTATGATGTGAAATAAATACTTTAGAAAACAGGGCACGCAGACTTTCGTTTTTTCCTATTACGTCATACAGGTAAATACAACACTATGGGATTAAAATACGGCCAAAATGATTTTGCGTGAGCAAAAAGATCCGCGCCTGTGCGCAGAGTGAGCCCAAGCCGTGCAAGCAAGCTCGCTCACACACACTTCATATTTGAAATCTGTAACAAAAAACAAAAGGTAAACACAACTAATTCCATGACTGAACGTCTTCGCGGTAACAAGAAACTCTGCATTAGATATTAGGTGGCCACTGACCAGGTGAGGGAAAAGCCGCGAGGATTTTAAAAAACGTGGAATAAAAGTGCGAAGAAAACAACGTGCAGGGTCAGTCCGTCAGGAGAACGCGTCAGGACAGACTGCACAGGTTCTTTAAATGCTAAAATCTACGTTGTTCAGTTTTCTTTTAACAAAATGTACCTTTACAAGAAATAGTACTTGTGTGCTGTATGTATGTCTTGGGAAAAATAAATAGTTCAATATTATTTCGGCTAACAATTAAGGTGGGGGGGGGGGGGGTGAAGGCTTATGCTTCAGAGTCATATATTAAACCCAAAATTGGGTTTCTACTAATTTCAGTTTTATTTCTGTCTTTCCCATGTTGTATAAGTGGGTCTAATACCACAGAATACCACAATCTAACAGCTGAAATGGGGGGGTCGGGTTATAAGTGAGAAAAATATGGTATCTTTCTGATACAACTGAACAAGCACAATGCCTTTTGGGACTGGTTTTGGTGTCCATTACCATCTATTATCAAAATTCTGAGGACTTTTCATTGTTTTGTGGTTTATCTGTGATATATACACTCAATAAAGAGACAGGGCTTTGTTGTAGCTTACTGGAATCTTAATAAAGGGTTGTGCAGTTGTGCTGATTTGGGCACAGATACTAGTGTCGGTTTGAGTGCATTCATGGTTCAAACCTCATTAACTGTTTGGCAAGTTCCTGGATCATCTCATCTGGGCATTCATGCACTTTCTTCTCCAGCACCTCCATTATCTCCTCTTCAGACAGGAAAGTCACTTCTCCTGGCCTGTTTTGATCTTTAACATAAAAACAAGTTTTTTTGTGGTAAAACTTTTTGCTGGGATATTAACTCTTGATATGTATTTTTTCCCCAACAAAGATACACGTCATTTTTCATAGTAAAACATTGTGTAATACAAATGGTTATATACTAACATTATGTGACTTAATGATGAAAAACAAACCCAATTCATTTTGAGGTCCATCTCAAAAGGACTTTCACAAACGCTTTTTTAGGGTCATAATATCAACCTATGCTGTAGCCAAACTGAGTTTTCAGTTAAGGAATAGAAGTTCTAAAGTGTCCTCACAGATACCTCCAAAATAAGAAAAAGTCACCCACCAACATAGTACACTCGTGTTTAAAATGGCATTCGCTCCCAGAGAGAAAGAAGCTGTCTGGATGACTGTGGTGCTCGTGGGCATTTATTTTTTTTCCATGGGGCCACATGAGAAACAGAAAATATTGTGGAGGGCCAGACTAAACTAAATTCTGCTCAATATTAATAATGCTTCTTTATGGTTTGAGCTCCAAAACTATAGAACGAGCTGACTTTGTACATCATCCTAACCTGCTTTAAATCACTATTCAAAATCCATCTGTTTTCATTTGCATTTAACGCAAATTGAGTTGTGACATTTTATCCGTCTTCTTATTATGTTTGTTATGTTATTTTTTTTGTACTATCTGCTGTTTTCATGGATATTATCATCATCTGTTTTACCTTATATTTTACTGTACAGTACATCACTTTCTTTCAATTAAGTATGTGTTAAAGGGCTTAAAAATAAAGATACAGTTACAGTTAAAAATCAGCATTATTTGTTTTGACAAGTTGGTTGAGACTGGTAAGAGCAGGAGTGCCACATTGGGTTCTAAAAAAACACATTTTTGGATATGGAGGAAATACAGTGGTACCTCGATTCACAAACGCAATTCATAAAGATACACGAACCGGTGCACGAACCGGAGGCGCAGACATTTGGTGCTATTTTCAGGTTTTCTGATCGCGGAAAGAAGGTTAGAAACAGTAGTAAGTACTGTACTGTGTGTAGTGTGAAGTTTTTTTGCGCAAAAATAAACCCATTTCTGCTATTGTTGGACTGAACTCAAGCCAAAGGAAGCGGGGAGGAAAGCAGAAAGTGCAAAAATGAATGAAACTGTGCAGAAATTAAATGCGATAGCAAGGTTTTAATACTATAATAAAATAACCATCAGTTAAAAAAAAGAAATTATAGAGAAACAGGATAGTATATATAAACATATATGCGCAAACCTTTTTTGTTTTGTGACTGACAATGTAAAAATAAATGTTAAAAATATACTTTTCTCTCATGTACAATGTGTATATGGTTCTGCCTTTTAAAATGTGTTCACAGAAAAAAATAAAATAAACCTTCGTAACAAATTAACCACTGTTTTTACAACTTTTTTATAAGGGGAATTCTCCAAATGGTTTTGTTGGTCATACCTCGAGAGGAGGACGTTGAGTCGTCATCACTATCTTCTTCTCCTCTCCTGCTCTTCTTTTTCGTTTTGCGGATGCGGATCTCTCTAGCGTTTCCTCCTCCACCTTTCACACTCCCACCACCTTCTGCAATGCAGAGAACATTGAATTAAAATTAACTAAAATAAAATGTACTATACAAAAAGAAATTGTTAGTTAGTATTATCAACTATTGAACTTGATATTTAATACTACAGTATGTTAGACTGTGGAGCTATACAAAATATTGTACACTTTATTACTGGAAAACAGACACAGAAGTGCTATTTAATTCAACTATAACTGTTGAAACTATTGATTTAACTTTTTTTTCCTAACTACCTGAAGCCTTCTTTCTGCGCTCATCTCTTCTGTCCTTCTTTGAAGAGCCTGAAGTCTCCAGCAAAACTGACGTTTGTTTGACATCCTCCTCGGTAAAGAGAAACACTGGGTTTTTCTTTACTTCCTGTACAGATGAGTGTTACAATAAAAAGTTTATTTTACAAACATGGATTCATAGTTATTAATATTTACTATTACTTTAAACATTCAAGATTCAATTCTTGCAGTTGTGAAGCGCCATGACTTAAGACTGCTCACTACTTCGGGTTTGCGTGTGTTCCCTTCACTGTGTGTGTGTGTGTGTGTGTGTGTGTGTGTGTATATAACTTCGTTGGATGGTTAACTGCAGAGGGGCCACATTGTCAGAACTCAATCACTGTCTTTTTTCTTTTTATCTTAAAGTGTGATTTTAGTGTGATTGGCGCCCTCTGAAAATTTAATTTGACACCCCTATTCTAGATAGAACTAAATGTTTCATACCTTCTGTGCTTTCTCTTGCATAATTTCATCGAAGTACATGATGCAAGCGTTGATGAACTTTTCGCTGAGGACAGACGTGGACATCAGCCGTGCGCTGGACTGCACATTCATGCTCCTCATCACCTCGGTCAAGAGAACTTCGATATCATCCTCAGATAAACTGCTTGGCAGCATGGGCTTTAAAAAAAAAACAGGGTTTAAATATATTAAATAGTTACTTTCTAATATTTCAGGAGAACAAATGTGCTTCAGGACAGTACCTGTAGATCAACCCACGAGGCCGAGCTGATGGCTTCCTCCACTGAAGCCTCCAGTGGATCTACAATGATCTGTCCAACACATGCGGATTTGAGAAAAAGCAACTTGACAGACTTAAATCGCTTCTTTATATAGTTGACTGGATCCGGTATCCCCAGACGAGTCAGCGCCTCATATTCTACAGATATACAAAAATATGACAAGTTGAAATACTTCTAATAACTGCAATGAAGTGTACACATACAGAAAACTAAATGTTTTCCAAAGAACATCTAGTAAATTACTCTGATACTGAGTAATGACAAAACGTGATTAAACGTGAACACAGTTCACTGTAAAATTGGATTTGGAACAGTACTTTTTCCAACTACAGTATATCTAAATCCACACTTTATTCATCTGAATCCACACAACATAGTTCTCAAAATCCCTGTTTCAGAGAATAATTGTGATACTATTCCAAGCGAAAACTAAATCTTTTGACTGAATTTGTTTTTTCTAGACAAACCGCTTTTAATAAATTTTGAACTTCTGCTTTTTGTACTTCTATTATTTACAAGGAATTTCAATATTTTCACAAAACTTTTTAAAACAATACAGGAACTTGAACAGATTTTCAACCTTCTCAAGTGAGAAAAAAATAGCACTTCTTACAATTTTTACATTTTTGAATATTTGGTATTGTTTATAGTATAAGATTTTGATGTCTAAAGTAATGAATAGTGGCCGGTGGAAGACTGTTCAATTTACCAATCAATTTACATTCTCAATTCATAGCACTGCCACATAATTTAATTAGTAGATATAGAAAAGCTAAAGCAAATATAAAACAATATCGGTATATGATTTTAAAGAAGATTAATGTGTACTATTTGGTCCATTTAAACTGTTTATACAATAAGGGAAAGCTAAAGCTGCTTTGCTGTTTGGTGGAAAGACAAGTTTCTATAATATTGAATCTGTCATGTAAAAACGTTTTATATGACAACTGCCCACTGATATTGCTCACCAAGAGGACTATTATAGTTATTATTAGATAAATTGTTGATTTTTTTTTTTCTAAGAGAATAGTTGCCAATTAGAACTTAATTTCATATTATTAATTAATGTATTTATTACAAAAAAGTTTAAGACTAATATTGTTACAGATTTAAGTTTTTACAGATTCCTTTTTTTCCAGTCACATTTTCCAGCTAGGCTACATAAAATCGCCTTCTACTGTAAAATAAAATACGTACAAGTAAATTGTATTTAATTAGGCATCATTTCTACTTATGTAGTTAATAAAAAAAAATCCAAAACAGTGTGTGTGTGCACGTGTGTGTGAAAGAGAGAGAGAGTGTGTGTGCGTGTGTGTGTGTGTGTGAGACAGAGTTGTATTATGTCTCATTGTTGCAAAGTAACAAATAGTATTTGATCGTTTTGGCTCTTTGTAGCTTCCATTTTCTCCGATGGGTCAAAACATGACTCAAACAATTTCTTTGGTACAAAAACATGTAGCGGGCATTACAAAACTGTGAACTGAACCATTTTTTGTTTATATGTAGATTACAGCAACAAAGACAAGCAGGAGAAGTTTCAAAGTGGAAAAAAATAATTTTAAGTATTTTTTATAATAATAATAATAATAATAATAATGCATTGAATTTTTTATTTATTGCCGCCTTTCAATTCACTCAAGGTCACCTTACAGAAACACAACAACATTCACACACATACCAATTGCCATGGTGAAATAGCGGCAGCCAATCTGCACCAGCGTCCACTTCACTCAGGCATACACACCTCACACGCTCACACACACACGGCCAGAATAACCTGAAACTAGGGGTGGGCGGTATACCGGTATTAACGTGAATACCGGTATTGAGATGTGCCATGAAATGGATTTTGCAATACCGTGGATACCGTGACAATTCATGAATTAGATTTTTATATAAGTATATAACCACCTTAATACAGTATAACACATTTACATAGCACGGTGAATGTACGTAGCACGGACATGGCTAATCGAACACAGTGTAACAGACTGCATTAATAGATCACACTAATGTCCTCTTGCTTTACAATGTTTTTTTTTTTTTTGAATAAAAAGTGGATTATGCTATGACAAATGCTCAATAAACGAATGAACCTTTATATTTTAAAAATGGAGCAAAAGCAAAGCTGTATCGGCATGGCTGCACTAAAATGCTTGGTATATTTTGCCAGGCTCCAAAAAGAACATACAGCTTGGATTAAGAGTAATGCATGACCCACACAAGAAGAATGGCTTCGTATAACCATTAAATCAATACCAAATTATCTATTTGAGATCTGACATTTGCAATTAAAAGTTAGCTAGAACAAGGAATACCTAAAAATCCATTTTGTTTGAGAAACATCTCAACCCAAGTGTTCTGGGCTTTGGAGTAGATGTCAGGAACGTATAAGGCTCTGTCCTGTCGACCGCCTACCACGGAGCCTTTCAGTCGTCCACTGTTGATCAGTTCCTCAAGCACAGCTGACGGAAAGAAAGACGTGACATACTCAAAAATGTCACAACAGGGCTCATAACATGAAGTAAAATTAAATACTTACAGTAAAGCAGATTTTCTTGTAAGCTATAGAGGGAAATCAAACTGCTCATCTGTGTAGGCCTAAAAAAATCATTTTCGAAAGTAAAAAAAAAAAAAATTACCAGTGCAATGTGTACAATCATTAATATTATTTGTTTTGTATTCTTTATCCTGACGATTACGTTTACGACTTTTGAAAGCCTTAAATTGTCTGGACATTGCAAATATTTTGAAGCAAATGATGAAAACCATTCACTGACATCAGACAGACAATGAGCAATTTATTATTGCATATGAACTGTGATTCATCAGCATCAAATCATTTGTTAATATTTACAAAAGGTTTCAATTAATCTGCAAATGCAATTTGATTGTACTGTGAACAATCCTGTTGATTTGGTTATAGTAATATGACAAATATTCTGAAATCTTCAGTTGAATTTGCTTTCCAAGCTAATGCATACCAGGATTAGATACACTAAAAATGTAGCCATTTTATTATTATTTTTTTACATACAATGTCTAAAATGAACCATCACTGTGCTGTTTATAATGGTTTCTGAATTATCAGAAGCCAAAAACATGATCATATTTGAAAAAACGTTAAACAATGTGGATCATTGTGCAAATAATTTTAATTAGATCATCCTCAAACACTCTGACCTTTACTGGACACAGTTGCTACGAGGGTCTCACCTGGTGATGGCACTAAACAGTCCACATATCCTGGCTTTGTGTCTGGAGAGAAAAGCTTGCGTGAAGATCACTCCTCTATTGAAGGGATCAATCTGGCCCTGGATAAGTTTTCCAACTCTGGCATTCAGCTCCTAAAACAGAAAACAAAACTAAATAAAGCGGTCCTAATCAGGGGATATATGTTAGCGCCACATTACAAACCCTGCATAAAGAAGTATTTGTTTATTTTTTCATTGCTTTGTCCTAGTTTATATTTTCATAATGGTTATTAAAAGCATTTCACTACTGGAGCATTTTTAGTGTGTATAACAACCCATGCTTTGTGCATACATTAAAATGTATTAATTTAGCTTTTTAAATGTAATTTTATTTCAGCAATACGACTAAGCTCACATTTTTTTTGCTTTTGCTAAACCAATTGCTTCGTTAAATTTAATTTGTTTAAAATGTAGAAAGTAATTTTGCTAAAGTATCTAAAGATGATCAACAGTCAAGTCACTATAAACACTGTAACTTAAAGCATGGTTGTTGTACACAGCCTCACTGACAGATCTAGTCTATTATTTGGTGCACAAACTGAACATGGGTTTATTTTCATGGAAGCACAGTTCATCCAACAAGCCATTCTATTAACTGCACAAACCTGAGTGAGAAAGTCTGTCGGCAGGTCATACATTTTGCAGAGTTCTGAGATGTTCACCTGACCAGCCTCATGAAGCTTATCATTCACATCCTCAGCGAGCTGATTTAAGTATGTCCTTCAAAAGAGCATGGAGAACATTTATGTGCAATAAACTATTTTGTAAATGAGCATTTGTGTTGTACACAACAAATATTAAGTTAACTTTTCATTAAACTAAAGTGCTTTGGGAGAAATCTCTGAATGATTTTCGTCTCACTCGTCGATCAGTTGTCCCAGAATGAGATGTGTCCCTCTGTCCGATCTGGCAACTTCACTCGCTTGATTCTCAACATGCACCAAATCCACATTGATGATCTTGTGGAAAAACAACACAAAACGTTAAAACAGTGGAAGATGTTTTATGGCCTAAACATTAGTACCACAAAAGATTCTGCTACCTTTTGAAGATCCACAACATTAATCCTTCCTTAAAAAAGAAAGAACAAAGTTGAACAATCTATTATTTTATTTTTATTTTATTATGTCTGACATGGCGTATTTCCGTGCTAGACCATCTCTAAATTCACCAAATTCAAAAACTTTTCCATAGTACATTATTTTTTCCCAGAATAGAGTTCCACATTTCTGTGTTTCAAGCTCTGTGTACTCTGCAAGCTCTAAAGTTGAAGTCCAGTGCCAGATGAAAACCAGACCCTGATGATTATGCCATTTTTAGACAGATTTACAGTTTATGACCACAAATGTAGCCACCAAGTTTTTCATGTTACGATACTTAAGGAAGAATTATTTTTCACCTCGGTGCATGTACAGCTCATCTCGCACTTCTCTGCCGATCTGAGCAGGGGTCACATACTCCTTCCCATCCAAAGTGTGGACCACCTCAATCTTCTTCTCTTGCACCAGCTTAGCCACAATCTCAATGCAGTTCCTCTCGGACAGCCTGAGCGCGTGCACACACACACACACACACACACACACACACACACACACACACACACACACACACACACGTACTTTTAAATATTAATAATTATTATTAATTAATTACAGTGATCACTTTTACAAGACAGCTAAAGCATGAAAAACCTTTGTAAAGAACCTAGAGCCTTTGCGTAACGTCCTAGAGGTTGAAAGTGTGGACAGGGTATTATGCTTATTTATATTATTAATTTATATACAGTGAACATTCATAATTTTCGATTAGACATCTTTTCGGCTTATGTGTCACGTGGAGCTGTGGAACTCTCACGAATCCTACACATATGGTCAACGTTTTAGACTCCAATTCTTTCAGACGAATGGTTTTAAACTGTGGGAGGAAATACCACAAAAAAACACTACGACCGGACCTCGAACTTTAATTTCGAACCAGCTGTGTGGCGAAAGCGCTACACTCTACCCCACCGTGGCGTAGTAGGCCAAAACTTCGCCATTAATCCGCTCTAAAATGTGGTGTCACGGAAAATTACTTAAAAAGTTGCATAGTTGATATTAGACGCCGTTATTATTGTCACCGAGTCCGTGTCATTACAACGACAATTTCCCTGTTTTGTGGTAAGAATGTACACATTTAAGCACTGTATTTCGAATGCTTACAAACTTAAAAACGGTCACTTTGTTGCAGAATGTTAACGGTTAGAGTGGATAGTATTACGTTTACACTACCTCTGTACAGTATCTGCGAACTGGGCTCTCTGAAAGTCCGCAGCTAGACGCCTGATTTCATCCCAGTCAGCAGCCATTCTAAAAATTAATGACTGAATCCGTGCGATCGAGTTAATGTATTTAAAATGTATTTAGGTCTTAATTTAAACTCCTTTTCGAGAACCTGTTCACGCCGAACACATGAAAGACACGTAAACCAATAAAGTAAACGTCAGACAGGAACTTCTTCTCTTGCTTCTTCGACTACAGCGACTTGGATATTTACTGACACCTGGTGTATGATAGAGATATCGCATGTTAGATTGGGTTTAAATTGGGCATAAATAACGTACTGTACGTATTCGGGAAAGCTAATTTGGAGTTTAGTGAAGCGATCGCGTGCCTTCACATCTCACGCTTCGAATATGTAGCGTCAGATTTATTAAAAACGAAGGAATTCGTTTGTTCTGCGTCGCCTTTTGAATTTCATTAGAAACACTTTAATGCTCAATAACAAAATCTATTTCGACATTACCACTCTTGTATGTGTTTTAAACCTTTTTAAAGGATAAGGAGTGAATACAATATAATGTCTCTCACGGATCCTCGAAATCTTTCAAGGATACTGTTGAGCGTTACTACTGTAACATGTTCGGAATATTTGTGTTCAGTTATTTTGTTATGATGCGCGGTTCATGTTTATTAAGTTTATTAAGCCTTTATGTTTATTTAGCGACTTGTTTTATGTTGTGTCACCATTTGCTCCGGTCTATTCGGGGGTGTGGCAAGCCGGGGGTTGGATTTCCGCTGTTCGTGTGTGTGTGTGTGTGTGTGTGTGTGTGTGTGTGTGTGTGTGTGTGTGTGTGTGTGTGTGTGTGTGTGTGTGTGTGTGTGTGTGTGTGTGTGTGTGTGTGTGTGTGTGCGTGCG
>MU204297.1:418995-447244 GCA_017309775.1 Paedocypris sp. Pulau Singkep | reverse complement strand
ACAAAGGTGTCTACAGTATTTAACTTCATTTCAGTGAAATCACGTCTAACCATCTTCGCTGAAACCCACGAAGTCGTCTTCTTCAGTGTAGGAGTTGAACAAACTCAGCAGCTTCATCACATCTGTCTCCATAAAGAATGCATTTCGCATGCTGCATGTTTTGTGAATGACTTCTCACCACTTCTCATCCAAGTCTACCGTATATTTAATATATTAATATATATATATATATATATATATATATATATATATTTATTATAAATATAATATATTTATATTTATTTCAGTAGCATATTCTTCTTTGCATTTGTTTTGTCTTTTGATACCGATTAAAGCGCGATGATTTCGATTGCCCCTAGCGGTGGAAAAAAAATCCACAAAATAGCCGCTTTTTTCTATAAGCCGCATGGTTCAAAACCTAGGAAAAAAGTAGCGGCTTATAGTCCGGAAAATACGGTAAACAATGCCCGGATGCTGCGGTAGCGTAGGCCCGAGGGCAGTACAGAGAACAGTCCATGACTCGGGTGGCTGGTGTCGCCGATGATTCCAATAATAATAATAATTCTTTCAATTGTTATTTGAATGGTGCTTTACAAGACAACCTTCTCAAAGCGCCTCTTACAATGAGGAACACCATACACACCATCCTTTTCCTCGATAAAGTAGCGGCAGCCAAAGGCGCCAGCATCCACTTCATTTGGGCTTCACAACCACACATGCTCACACACACACGGCCAGATTCACCTGCAATGCATGTTTTTTTGATTGTGAGAGAATCTGGAGCACCCGGAGGAAACCCACGCAAGTACGGAGAACATGCAAACACCACACAGAGAGGCCGCTCACACCTCGAGTCACAATGGAACCTTCTTGCTGTGAGGCGACAGCACTACCCAATGCGCCACTGTGCCGCCTCAAAGTAATAGTGACTGAAAGTTTTCCATAAAAGGATTTTTTGCAAGGTACCACACAGAGCAGAGGGAATCCTTAGGTCCTGGTGCCAAGACACTGACCTGGTAGGGTGTCATTGTCTTAACCAAGGACACTAAGTTGTCAAACCCACCACATCGGGATTCAAACCTTCAAAGTCTGGTGGCAAGTCCAACTCTTTACCACTAGATCACTAACCTATGTAATGTTTTTGATTACAGTCTACATTTGTTGATAATTGTTCGGTTTACATGTATAATTTTTTGAAGAACAAAAATAGTTGTGTAAATATTTGTAATAGTCATGTTTATACAAATTGTGTCGTGAAAACGTGACGTGAAATGTGTTTTACAATCGTCCGGCTTATAAACATAGTGGGCGGTAACAGTACAAATACAATAAGAAATTTATTACAATAAAAATGACATAAGATAAAATATTAATAAAATATAAAGATAATAATACAATAATGGGAGAAAAATACAAAATATATGATAAATATGCAAAATAAAAATATGAATTAAATATAAAAGATAAAAATACAATAAGAAAGCAAAATACAAAAACAGAAAAAGTGAATGATTGGAAAAGTGTATAATTGGACTTTCAACATTTGTAAACTACGTTGAAAACGTTTTAGCAAACTATGCTTTCAATATGTTTGAAAAGTGTTTGATATTTGTTTGATGTTTGATATGTTTGATATTGACAATCCCCAAGAAAAAAATCCTAATCTTTTTTTACATCCAATTCCTAATCTTTCATTCACAAAAAAGGCACATGTTTTTCCCTTATTGTAAGATAATAGTGAAATTTTGACGTATTTTTTTTGGATTTGAAGTGCGTCTTGGTATATGCTGACACTTTTGCTTATTCATCGCCCGAGCGGCTCCTCGGCCAGACAGAGATGTGTCCACAGTTTAAATGTTTCAACTGTTTTGGTTTGTAAAAATGTGTATTTTTGTGTGCGTAGGGTGTGTGAACTTCTCCAAAGTGGAGCAGTGATGAATAAGAGTTTTCAGCCACACGAAGCTCATATTCCCTTCCTGCTTCAGCTCTTCATCGATTACAATCTTTATGGCATGAACATGATCAATCTGGCAACCGTTAAGTTTCGGAAGAGCAGGGTGACAGGTAGCTCATCTACACTCGTCTACATGTTATTTACACACTACATTTGTACATACAAGCCAGCACGGGAAGCTAGTTGATCCATTAAAAATATTTATTTTTTATTTTATTGTTTCTGTTAGCTTGTTATCAGACTCACTCAAAAAGTAGCTTTGTTCCAAACATTTGTCAAAACTCATGCTTTGTCTCTTTCTCTAGTGTTTTACTTTTGTGTTGTGTGACACAATGCCTATTCCTCCAACAGTAAGAAATATAATGTATAATAAAACTTTTAACAAGCAGCGCAGCTTGGAAAACAAAACTATGTGAGTTTTCTGAGGGAAAAACATCACTTTGCTGTAAGTATAGGTATAAAATTTGTTTAATTGCTGAATTGTGGAAAAGAAAAACTGAAAAAATTGAATAAGAAAAAATGCTTATCAAATTTAATGTCACTTCTGTAGCTTTTTAGAAACGTTTTCGAATGTCTGGGTCTAGATTTGTGTTCTTGATTCTCAGCACAGAATTAAAATGATACTAATGCTAAAATGTGACCAATATTTTGCTCTTCATCACTGCAGTTCAGCAAAAATCTCTGGTAGAGACTGTTCTTGTCTGAAGGTCGTCTCTGTTTTAAAGGATTTGAATATTAGTGTAGTCATAATATCTTTTTTATTCTTTGAATCAAACTAAAATCACTAAATAGAGAAATAAAAGAGCTAGCCACATGGGCCACATTTATGGGCTTGCAGGTTAGGCATCAACCGGCATAGACAAAAGCTCTTCATTTTATTAACTGAAAAAAGTTAGAGGTTACAGTTTACTGCAATTTTAGCAACATAACCAAAATTGTTCCCACTATTTTAGTTGAACATTTTGTACAATATATAGTACAACGGTTTTAAGTGAGGTGATTATTATTTTTTTTTACAGGACATCAGCTCTCTGGTGAAGGGGTTGCTACCAGTCCTAATGCCTCCAAACTCAACGACAGCGCTTTGCTCACTCGCTGGGGTGATGAAAATATACCATGGTTGGTCTCTTCTGTGTTTCTGTTCATTCAGTAACTGTAGTTTTTATTCACTATAGTTTAAAAACACTATAAAATGTCAAGAACAGCGTTATTTATCAGTAAAGCATATTTACTAGAAGCATAGTAAACAAAAATATTATTTTTATGGGTTATAGAAGCCTCAACATTGGCTTGTTCATTTAATCACATGTTTCTGTGTTATGTAGTTCCCTGATTGTAGATGATGTGGAGCGGGTGAGTGTTTGTGAGCTGGAAGTCGATGCCGTGGCTCCTGATGTTCTCAACCGTCTGGAGATTGAGAGTGAGGCTTTTTTTCCACAGCTCTTCAGTCATGTACACTTTTTAGCCAAAAGTATTTGCTCACCTGCCCTGACTCGAATATGAACATAAGTGGCTTCTTATTACTAATTTGTAGGGTTTAATACAGTGTTGGTCCAACTCTTCTGGGAAGACAGCCCACAAGATCTAGGAGTTTACAGGGAATTGGATTTTGAAATATATGTTTGGCTGTTCTTCCAAACTCACTTGTAACTGCATTTGTCAGGTAGCATATAAACAGAGGTTGGACAATATGACCTGGCTCTTAGTCTCTGCTTTACTTCATCCCAAACTTGTTCTATCAGGTTTAGTGTCTGTCTGGCATATTTACGAGCCTTACTTTGTCATGACTGAAGCAGAAGGGCCAGCTTCAAATTGTCCCACATAACATCAAGGAATTGGCCAAATGTCTTGGTATTCTGAAGCTAATCAGAGATCGTTTCACTGGAACCAATGGATCAAGGGCAGCTCATGAAAAACGCCCGCACATCACACATCAAACTTTACACTTGGCTTAAAGCTTCTGAGTACAGTTCTCCTGGCAACTGCCAAACCCTGACTCAGATGGCCAGATGGAGAAGGGTGATTCATCACTCCAAAGAACACTGTCTCCAATGTTCTGGAGTCCGGTGCTTCGCATTGCACTTCTGATGTACTTTTATGGAGGGCATCTGCAGGCCACATTTGTTGTTGGAGCACATGATCCACTTCTTGATCCACTGATTTGCTACTTCATGCCGGACTTGCCATGTTGTTATCAAACGCTTTGATATCCCTAGAATGTCTGTGGAATTTTAAGGAGTGAAGGAATTCCACGATTAGATTTGATGCACAGGTGGCATTTTCCTGTTTTACTCTGGATTTTATTGAGCCGTTGAGTGACATGCATGTACAGTGACAATAAACGGGATTTCAAAGACTAGAAAAGATCCAGTCAACAACCCAATAATGTTTAGCATGGGGTAACAATATATTTCTCACAAAAAAATAATAAATAAATTGTCCAGCCCTAAATTACGATTTCATGATGAGAAAATATAATACAGTATAGATAATATTAATCATAGTTCATAATTTAATTATCATTTTTTTTTTTATTTATAACACACAGATGAACTTGCTAAAGTGTCGTTATCTTTGTGGTTTTTTTATGTTATTAATGTGTATAAAGATAAGGTCTTTAATTGGTTTAAAATAAAATCACTGGTTCAAAAAACATGAGTTACAGTTTTATGTGTGTTTTTTTGAGTATTTAATCTTTCAACAAGAGAAGGAGCAAATTGAACTCCAGTTTTGTAGGAATTGTGAGCATTGACACGGCTGCTTGTACATATCGATGCATTTTGATTTTGTTTGTAGATCAAATTGGGAAAAATCCAGGTCTTCAGGCCATTTGGGAAGATGAGAAACAACGACGGCGTGAGAAAAGTCAAAGCTCTCAAATTGACACTCCCGATTCGCAAGGTTTTTTTTTTCTTCATTTTTTGTTATTTTATTAATATGTGTCTATAATACTGTTGGGTTCCCACACTGTTGCTCCTTTCACATATTATTTAATTTCATAGATCGAGGTTTTGTGGAGTTTGCTGAAAGTGAAAAAATCTTCATGAAGCGTTTTAAAGACATTCTCAGGGAAAACGACTTTGAAGAGTAAGTGAAAACTGACAATGCTGGTGACTGTTTAATTCTGTATATGTATAAATAAAACATTGACAACATAATTTTTTAATGCTGAAATTTATTAGTGACTTGTCAAATGTTTAAAAGATCTTGCTGAAATAAAAGCAGTGTCCCTTGGTTCTAAAACTCTGTCAGAAATGTTTTGCTAAAGTTTTAAGCACTTCTTTTGAAGAGCTGAGAATGTATTTTTAGAATAATACTTGATTTTGTTTTTCTCTTTACCTGACTTTTTATTGTAAACACGTGTAAAATTAAAAAAAATTATTGAACTGCAGCATAGTAGAATGTATCTCAAAATTAAAAACAATAGCAATAGAAACAATACATAAATATGAATCAGTTACTGCTTTAATTTACTTTATTCATTTACTTGCTTATAGCATTGGTAATGCAGCAATATAAGTACAGAAGCGTCTGACTTGTGGATAAGAATTATTTTAGAGTCAAGACTGATTTTAGTATTTTATAAACGTTTTCATCAGGCTGTTGTGGCCCAATAATTCAAGTGTATGAATCTTAATAGGAAAGTTGCTGGGTAAAATAATTTGCTTGTTTTATGCTGATGTTGTTTTTTTTTGTAGGTCTCAAACAGGGTCTGAAGTTGATGTCAGTGAAGATTGTTTTCCCGAGCTCTCGCTCCATCCTGCAGTTCTGAGTCCGGAAGAGATGCCTTGTGTTCCGGCCAGCCAAGTGCATGTGCATCATGACACAATAAAAGGTACCTAGTGCAGTCACAGATCAGTTTGCAAATTCTGCTTACGCTTACGCTCTGGTGTGATGGTTAGTGGTGTGTGTTCCTGAAGGTGCAACATTTGAGGATTTATTTTTCCTCAATCGGGAATGAACAGAAAAAATATGCCACTGACAAAGCTTTCGCAGCTTTTATTTTGTGTATATCCAGCAAAATAGACTAAACCAACCAACCATTGACGTTCAAAATAAAAGAAAATAACAGAATAACAATAAATGTGGACATCTCCTGAAGTCCTGCAGAAAAGTCCAACCGTCAGAGCCAGCCGACGGTCACTCTGCTTCCCGATGTTGTCAGCACGTCTCCGTCCTTCCTCGGCGTGGCTAAGATGTTACTATTTAGTCCATCGAACCGAGCCAAACCGCTGATGTCATCCTGATGTCCGCACATTCAGCACCTCCAAACCTTCAAAACAACCAAAGCTAACTAACAAACAACTAAACAGCCACAAACATGATGCAAACTCCCACCTCAGAGACAGACAGAGAAAGACAGATTGAGAGACCGATAGAGAAACTCATTCACAGGCATAAAAACACTGAAATCACAGTCAGACGATCTCCAAAGCTGATCTCCAGGTTGCTGACGTGTTCCATGCACGAGACAGGGTGACGCTTCAATCCTCAGTTCCTGTTACCTCTGAGCTCAGACATAAAAAAGAAACAAAAAAACACTCAATCAGAAAACATCAGCTAACGAGTGATCACCATAACCCGTGATTATAACAGTTTGGAACACACTTTTCTTTTTAATAAATAGTGTTTACATTTCAATTTAAAAACAAACATCATTAAAGTATGTTTTTTGTTTGTGAATAGTATCATTATCTTTTTATTCTGCTTAAAGATGCCAAAAGGCTTGGTGGCAAAGAAGCTGAAGTTGCTGTTGTTGATGAAGAGGCCATTTTGAGTTTGTTGGAGAATAGTCAGAGCTTTCTACAGTTCTCTCAGCGGGCGAATCAAATAGCAACACTTGGTACGGTCATTTTCTTTTTCTAAAAATTTTTCAAGAACATATTACTACTGATTATGTTGGCATTTTGTTGTACAATTTTACTTCTGGTTTGAATCATTTGATGACAAATTATTGGGTTCAGAGGAAAATATTGTTCCTAATATTGTCTATGTAAATTAATTTTTTTTAGACAACAGTCAAGATCAGTCAATGGTGGACATGCTTAACGAACTGGCTGAAAATGGCATTATGTCATCACCTCAGTTGGCATCCGGGACAACTAGCTGCATCTACAACAGTGATGATGAAGAGGCCGGACCTGAGCAGGACAAAATGGAGGCAGAGCTCAGTTTAATCATGTCACAGCGGTGGGACATTGGATTGCCTGAACCATCGAGTGGAAGAAGGTCAGCACATTTACTTTACAATTTTCAGTTTTGCTTTCATAATTGCATTTACACACGAATAAGCAGCAATTTAATTCTGCATTCAAGTCTGTTACATTTATATTGCATTTATATTGTAAAAATAGTGTAGAAACTTGTGACATGCATATAAAGTTGATTCTGCCCAAGAATTATGTTTCTATTGTGATTGGGAGCTTTATTTGGAAAGTGTACTTAAAAATATAATGGCCCTTGAAGAATATATGACTTCAACATACCTAAATAAACCATTTTAATCTGATTGAAATCTAAGTTGGATTAATTCACGTTTGGGTATGCCTGTTTATGTAGATCAATGAAGGACGCATGTGAAAGCTCAGATGAAGAACAACAGATGTCTTCGGATGAAGAGATTGACTTGAAGGGAAACAGTGACCTACTCGGAGATCCGTTCATTCCACAGTTAGATGGGGCTGCAGATGAAAACAGTGGTAATTCTTTGCAATTTAATGAGTAGTTTGTTTGTTTTTCTTAACACTTAGAGTTGTATTTTTTTCTTGCATTTTACATAGAATCGTCACTTACAGACAAAGGATCCCAGACACATTCATCAGGAACAGAAAAGATCATTAGCAGAAATGTATTTCCAAACGAAGGTGTTCGCTTGGAGCCACCATCTCCTGCTAAACTTGTTTTTGAGTACAAATGTGCTGAACAAAGACTCAATCAAGAGATATTGATGGATACGTGTTTCAAAGACCAAGAGGACAATGAATGTTCAAGCGGATTAAGAGTTAATAAAGATATTCTGTATATTCCTCCAGTTAAACATCCAATTCCTTGCAACATGGCAAGTTTCTCTCAAATTGGTGCTGAGAAACTGTGTTTGCACCCTTTGCACATTAGTGAAGGCCAAGTCACTGAACTGAAGAAGTCAAATCATAATGTCTCACTGTGTGAAAACTCTGAACAGAGCCGAAAGAAGTTTAGAAGTGTTAAAACTGTTGAAAAGGATCAACGATCAATACTGCAAAAACGCAGAACTTTTTCAGTTTGCTTATCTGATTTGATAAACCCTTCTACCCAGACGGAAAAAGACATCAGTCTAAACAACTTCCAAAGCCCCGTTTTACAAACTCTTGACCATTTCCGATTAGATCAGAGGAAACCAGTGGATTCTCTCGAGAATGAGACAGGTAAAGAAGAAGATGATGTTGGTGAATTGAAAATAAGGTATGAGGACTATCAGGAGAACAAAACCGAGAGAACCATTGTGGCACAGCAGGAGGAACACTACAAATTTTTCCCCAGTGTAATTCTGTCTAATTGTCTTTCAAGACCGCTAAAGAAGCAAACAGGAAGCAAGAGCGTGGAATGCTGCACTGACTTGGACCAACCAGAACCACGAAGGTCAAAGTTGAAGCTAATGAAGAATAGATCTATATTGGTTCAAAAAAGAGTAAGTCCAGTGAAACCCACTGCTGGTACTAAACAGGAAACTATGGCTCTTACTTTAGACTCTGTAGACTCACTAAAGCAAGAAGAACAAGCTTCTAAGGTTGACAATGAAACTACTAAGGTTGATCAGGAGACTGCTTTGGTTGACCAGGACACTATTAAGGATGAACAGGAGACTACTAAGGATGACCTTGAGATAACTAAGGTTGACCAGGAGAGAACAAAGGTTGACCAGGACACAACTAAAGTGGACCAGGAGACAACTAAGGTTGACCAGGAGGCTCAAAGTGGTGTGAGTTTCAAAAACATCATAGATCAGAAAACTCCTGATATCCTAACCAATTTGTCCTGCACAACTGTGTCCACTCTGCCCGATAGCAAATATACCCTGAGGGCTAAGCGGAAAAAGACTACTGACAGTGAAGATGATTATGCAAGTTCCCGGTCTTCTAAACATGCATTGATACAAAAAGAAGACTTTAAGGAAAAAGACAGTGTTGGTCCAAAAAAGAGAAAGTACACCAAAAAAGATCCACCAATAGTCATCAAGTATATCATAATTAATAGGTTCAAAGGACAGAAAAACATGCTGGTGAAAATTGGGAAAATTAATGCAGATAACACCAGCACAATTTTGACTCCGGATAAGCTTGGCGAATATGAACAACTTGCCCCTCTTAAAGATTTCTGGCCCAAAATTCCAGAATCTACAGCAGCAAAGCTTCCACTGACCGGACAGAAAGTAAAGAAATGTCTCAAACGCAAACCAAGGATCAATTCATCATCAAAAAAGGCGAGTTCTTCTCCCAAATCCAAGGGTTCACAAATAGTTCAAGCTAAGATACTGAAACGTGCTAAAACAGAACTGTATTTGCCGAAACTACCTCCGCCATGGCCTTGCTATAATGATTTCACTGATGACAACTGTACCGAGTTTTCCGATGTGATGCTAGAGTTGGGTTATTTGTCTGAAACCGCTCCTAGTTCTTCTAGTTCAACCCCACCTCGGTGTTGGTCCCCTACTGACCCTTTATTAGGATCAGATTCAAATGATCATTTAATAAATCCACGTAATGACCCATGTCTTGGTTCACCATATCAGGTTCTGACTACAAAATCATACCAAAGAGGCCGTCAGGGGCGACGCAGAACATCCCGGGCAAAAAAAACTTCTCTCACTAGCACATTGACGGACTGTGTTGTTACAACAGAGGTTTCTCAAAAAATAGTTGATCGACCAGCTTCAAAGCGACAAAAGAAGCAATGCGAAAGTGCCAAAGGACATGTTGAGAGGAAAGAAAAAAAGAATGCAATGGAACAAAGCAAAATACCTGTGGCTGAGGAGCAAATTTTAGAATCTGGAAACACATCGGAGACTGAACAGATTAATAACACAAAAGCTTCAAAAATTGAAGCCGCCCCAACGTTAGAAACTACAATGAGTTCTGTAAAGTCATCTCAAGAAAATTTGGCCTCTGGTTGCTCAAACTCACAAAAAAATACCACAGAAAGTAAAGATAATTCTTTTTTTAGAGCTTTGTCATCAAGTACTCAAGATGCTAATGTTGTTTCCTCCCAGTCCCTGCAGACAGTTGCACAGCCTTGTTCTGTCATCACTTATAGTAGGTCCAGTTCAAGTATACAAAGTTTTTGTCAGGAAAAGAATGTGCCACAAAACCCTGATGCCACCAGTCAAGAGGCAAGTTCCAGTACTCTACAGCATTTACAGGCATCTTCAAAAGCAACAAGTTCTGAAAGGAATTCCTGCATTTTGTCTTCTGCTAAAGATTCCAAACCCCAGCAAGATCTAACTTTGTCCTCAGATTCCAGCCCTTCAAAGAAGCCTTCAGGGTTAGCTGTCTTGAGGGAACTCCTGCAGAAAAGGCAACTCATGGCAGGATTGGAAGCGAAGCAAACCAGTACCGCTGTTTCTGGACCTTCAACTAATCAATTCAGTGCCACTGACAAAACAACAAAATCTAAAAGACTCACTTATTCTTCGTCAAGAAAACAGAGGGGGACAGGAGCCCAGAACTCGGAAGACGTCAGAAGTAAGACGGCTAAAAGGCTTCAGTTGGGAAACGTTGATTGTCTTTTATCTGGCGACAATACTAATTGTTCTAACCCAGGCTTTGACAGCTGCTGCTCCATTGAGAATTGCATATCGCCTGAACTTCCCGAAAATTACAGCTTTGATATAAATACAGTAGGGCAGATAGAGTTTTCAAGCTCCTACTCTGGCAACCAATTTGTATTAACAGACAAGAACTTGCCCCAGAAGTTTCTCAGTGATGCCGGTCAGGAGGCAATTAGTGGACGTTTTATAGAGCTGGGGAACCGGACACAAAAGGTGTTTGAGGCTGATGAGAACATACATGAACAGGACTGTTGTAGGCTTGATGATCTTAGTCCAGAGTTGTTTGATAAGACTTCTAGTGAAAAATCCAGAGTGTATCCTAAAGAAATCTCACAAGCTCTTCTGGATTCGGAAAGGATTTTTAATAGAGACTGGGGGGGGTGTGTTGGGAAATGTCATGGCCTCAGCCATTTTCAGGACTTTCACTGTGAAAAGGGGGATATTTTGCTTGACACAGAACCTCTTTTTAACCTTTCTTCAGCTTCTTTTGCAGATAATGTTGTTTCTCCTATTAGTGACAGTTCAGTAACCCCAAGCAGCTCCCCGAGGTCTATCACCTCACTCTCTCAGCTTAGAAATGGAGGTGTAGCTTTGAAGACTGGAGGGACTCGTATTTTAAAACCTCTCATGACTCCTCCTACACGAGAAGAGATAGTAGCCACTCTACAAGATCTAGAACTTTCAGAAGCCACTTACCAGGAACCATTCTTTGGTGACCCATCAGATGCACCTCTACGGCCAAGGTAAGGCAGTTTTACACTAGTGTTCATTTTTTACGTGTATTTTTATGTACCTGTATCTACATCAAATTTCAGGGATGTTGGTGGTCGTAAATTGATGTTGGAGACAAGGCAAGTGTCTGAGCTTGCTGAATTTCATGGAATCTTATCTCAAGAAGGTTTGGAGTTTTGGAAAGTAGCATTTTCTGCCATAACAAACTCAACACCCTCCCGAGATTTTAAAACATGGAGGTCTACTACAGATGAAAAATCTTCTATTAGCAGTCATCAGCAGAGGGTGGTCATGCTTCCCTGCAAGAGTGCGCCAAGCCATGACCGAGTCCAGTTGTGGCTCCGGGCCAAGAAACAGTATGAGTCCCTTCAGAGGGATAGGAAGATTATGGGTGTTCATTGTAATAAAGATTTGAAGAAGAAGATTGAGGACAAGGCCTTTTCTCTGGAGGTGGTGGACCATTCACCTTGTACAGAAAATCTTCTCAGTAGAAATGATTTGAGTTTGTCCCTCCAGAGTTCACCGGTTATGGCATTGGCCTCGGATGCATTAACAAAAGGTGATTTGATTGCCAGGGAGTCAGATGGAAAGACCAATGTTCAGCTCACTCCTCCACGCTCGCCCGAGCTTCCATCATGGCAGCCAAGTCCTGTTGGTTTAATAAAAGATGAAAAGAAGGAAGTAGCTGATGGACTGTCTTCTCCCAACATTGTTCAGTATCTTGACCATGGTTGCAAAACACCAGAAAACATACAACCAAAGAACATCTTGAGCCAATCTCCTTTTCACCTGAAATGTGAAACAAGCTCTTACCTCCTTCATAGCACTCCTGTCTTCAGGAGGAAAAGCCCTGACGATGAAGGGTCGAACTGCAGTCAACGAAATTATGGTATAGTTTAAACTGTTAATTATATAACTACAAATATAATAACTCATACTACAAAAGCAAAGTGGGCATGTCTTATTAGATTTTTATTTTTTCCGATTTAGAAACCAAATGTCATCAAAGGAGCAACAAAAAGAAAGATGCTTTACGGCGAGTCTTGCTAACCACTCAAATGAAGGTCAGTTGTTTAATACGTAACAATCTCTCTCTCACACTCTCAATCTCACGCTCTCATTTTTGTCACTATTCTTCTACTGCATGCGTTTCAGAATCAACTTACGACACTGAATGTTCCAAAGAGGGAGAGCTCTCAGATTGAGGGGCCATCGATATGTAATTCGTATGGATTCAAAGTCAGTATGCAGAATTTGCAGGAAGCCAAAGCTTTGCATGAGGTAGATGTCAAATCTGCGATGAGAAATGCAATTATTAGGAATTGTTTTGATATTAGAACTCAATGTTTTGGTATGCTCTAAAACTCATATGTGATAACTATTTTTCAAGCGTTGTTTTTTTTTTTTTTAATTCAATCTTAAAAGTTTTGAACCTTTTCAAAAATGTATTTTTTACTTCTAGATTCAGCACCTTACACTGTTAAGCATGGAGCTTCATGCCAGGACACGTCGAGACCTTGAGCCTGACCCTGAGTTTGACCCTATTTGTGCCTTGTTCTACTGCCTCACTTCCGATACGGTTCTCCCAGATTCCAGCACCACCCAGATCACCGGCGCGATTGTTGTGGACAAAGATTTCTCTTCTGGACATAGTACGAAAAACGGTGAGCTTTATTTGAACATGCCCTGTGAATTGATTTGAAGATAATGGTTGTGTAAATTAGTGATTATGAAAATGTAATTAACTCTAATTCAAGCAAAGGTTTCTACTTGCAGTGTGATATTTTGTCTGTAATCCTTAAAAAAATAATTTTTTAACATTCTTTTCTGGCTTACTTCGTAACTTCTAACTGCAATTAAGCAGTTAGCTCATTTTTAAGTGGACTGCACTGTTTTAGCCACAATACAATGAGATGGCACATGACATTTAAAATTTCAGTATGACAATGGAAACACAAATTCTTTCTTTTTCTGGCCTCTTTTTTTCATTTGAACACTATAGCTGACACGAGAAGTACAAAACTAAAGTTTGGCCATCTCACTTAAGATCTGGTTGTGCCGCTGTCAGATCCGTATTGCAGTAGATTAGAACAAATTTAGATGCAAACTGCAGTGTCAGATTTTTCATGTTTTTTACATTGCCTATTTGTTGTAAAAAATTGATGCAAATATGTGCTGTTTTCCTCTGGACGAGCACCGAGACTGTAGTGGATGTGTTCACCTCTGTATTCATCAACTTTTTAGCAGTACACGGCGACTTGTACTTCTTTTCCTTTTCACATTTTCTCTTTTGTCCCAAGTAAGATTTAGTTTAATTTACTTGTCGTAAATAACCGACTTTGTCAATTAATCAGTGTCCCACTTAACCGGATATGCCTTATTTTTACTTTTGACTTTTGCTCCATGAATGAAAAAAAGTAATTATGCATCAATGTTTATCAATGCCGGATATTGTGGAAATATTGTCATTTTTTTTTCTTTTTTTCTATTTCCCTGATAGACTAAGTAGACCAGGTTATCTTTTCAATAAAATCTAATCTAAATTTTTATCCAACTAATCTAACTTTATCCAATATAATCTAAATTTATCAAGGGACAAAGTTTTTAGATTTAAGATCTGTCAGCATAATATTATGTGTGTGTTTTTATTTAACATTGTACTACTGTAATATGTATGTATCAGAATGACTTGTACACATGATTTGTATTTATTTTGCTGTTTCTGTTCCTGTTGTAGATTCCAGGAGCACAGCGCCCCCTTTGTTTAGATCTGGTGTTGCAAACCTGCACGTTACATATGCCAGTGATGAGAATGTGCTTTTTGAAGAAATCTCCAAAGTATTCCAGAAGTAGGTAACAGTCAAAAGATTTAAGTGCTTAAGTTCTAATGTGTAAATGTCAGCACTTGTTTTACTACTAAATCAATGAAATATGTTTATTGTGCATTTGTTATCAACAGAAATGTTTGATAACTTTAATGTTATCAAATTATTTTCTTCATACATTGTTCTTGTATTTTGAAGTTAAGAATAACAACTGACTTAACAACTACATAGTTTTGTTATTAATAAACTAAAACTTCACAGTTTCAAAAACATTTCATAACTAGATTTTGAACAACACATTTTTGTACACGATGAAATACTCCCACTAAAATGAGTGTCTCATCCAGGTTTGACCCCGACATCCTGGTAGGGTATGAGGTTCAAATGCACTCTTGGGGTTACCTTCTCCAGCGGGCATCCGCGCTAGGAGTGGATCTATGCCAGAAGCTCTCTCGTGTGCCAGGTGAACAAATGTAGTACAAATGCTACGAAGAATAAATAGCGTATTGTACTGGTGTGTGTGTGTGTGTAACTTCACTATAGTCAAGCATAGCTAAAAATTATCTTTGAAATTATATTTGTTTGCTGAAAGAGAATTTTTACTGGTGATTTAAGGGTAAATTTTGCACTTGTTCTGCTTGTTACGAAAAGATGTTTATGTGGTATGGTTATAGGCAGCAAAAGAATATTTTAAACAATAAAAAGAAAAAAACAATTTTTCCATCAGTTTTCTATATTTTAATTCAAGAGGGCCAACTACATTTTTTTTTTATCATAATCTGAGCTTTTTAGAAACACACGCACAATAAATAGCTCTTGAATCAACTTGGAAGTTGCCTGAAAACATGTTTGTTCATTGGGTATTTATAATTATTTTATTCAACATTAGATTTTTAATTATTTTTGTTAGGTGGTGTTACAATAAAAAAATATATTTACAAACTTGTTTTTTTAACAACAAATTTTTATTTTTTGATTTATATTTTAATGGTTATATATATATAGATTTTATTATCTGTAAAGTGTTATTTATTGTTTCAACAGGAGATGCAAAGGAGAATCGATTCTTGGCAGAGAAAGATGAATATGGTGCTGACACAATGTCTGAAATCCATATTATTGGACGGATTGTCCTGAACCTTTGGAGAATTATGAAGACTGAGGTACATTTATGTTGGGAAAGTCAGCATTTGTTCTGTGAAGTTTGAACCGTGCAACTCCTTCTATCTGTCTAATTTGATAAAAATCCTTGTTTTAATCCAAATGCCTCACAGCATTGTGTATTAAGTTGTGTGTGTGCTGTGCTTGCAGGCTGCCTTGAATAACTACACATTTGAGAATGTGGCTTTCCACCTCCTGCACCAGCGCTTTCCTCTCTACAGCCATCGCACACTCTCTGACTGGTTTGACCACAACACACACCTGCACAGGTAAGAATATATATTTTTAAGTAATTTAAGTACAAGTACGACAATGTCAAGTAATGCTCAATTATATTCTTTTTTTTTACCTTTTTAGTATTTATAACACTATATGAACACATCAATTCCTTATCTGTTTAAAAAAAAGTTGCGTCAAGGATCAATAAGAGATGAATAAATAAACTGTGATAGAGTTTGATTTTGTAATGAACCTTTTACTATTTATTTAGAGTAATATTAGAGTTTCAAGGTGAAAATTAGAAATAAGTACAAATTGATAATATTACCTACAGAATTAAAAAACTATAAGAAAGGAGTTCCAAATCATCTGATTTTTAAATGAATACAAACTTTATAACAGGCCATTTTTATTGTAAATAACATTGACTTACACAGTAAAATTGAAGTTACACAGATCGTGTGGAAGTTGTGGTCCAGAGGTAGGGAGTTCGACCCCCACTTTTCCCCCCATTACACCGCGGCTTAAGGCTGCCCACTGCTCCGTATGTGTAACTTCACTAGATGGTTGCAAATGGGCTGGAACTGGAATGCACTGGAAATGCAAAGCACAATTTCAATATGGTCCCTAGTGGTCACATACTTACTGATACATTATCTGGACCATATCAAGAAATGATACATTTTATACGAGATTATATAATATATATTAGCAATCAATTAGCAGTTTTCTGTGACACAGCAATGATTTGTTTTAATGACAATGGGTTCTGGAATGTAACCATGCAAATGTTTCAATTTAATGTAGTTGTTCTTTGGATGATTTCGAAGAAATTAAGTTGTGTAACTGTGAAATTAAGTTGTGTAACATATATAATCTATATTTTTACATTCAAGGCTTGACATTCAAAATTAATACTTGTATTAAAATAATCTTTAAAAAATAAATCTTTTAGTTTGATTGGTGAATTATGAAACCTGAAACTTTGCAACAGAAAGTGACTGTTCTGTTGTGTGTGAGGTGGAAAGTGGTGGACCACTACATCAGCCGCGTGTGCGGGACCCTGCAGATGCTCCAGCAGCAGGACATAGTCGGCCGGACCAGTGAACTGGCTCGTGTGTTTGGTATTCAGTTTTTCCACGTGCTCACCAGAGGATCACAGGTCAGCAGGATTAAAATACAGTTTCTTTTACTTAGATATAAAGATAAAGATTTCTTCAGCTTGTTTGGTCTCAACACACTCCCCTGCTCAAAGGAAACTTTAACTTAAAGCAATTACATGGAGGACACAGTTTTTTTAATGATATTTAGGTTTATGATATTTAAGTTTATATAATAAATAAAACGTTTATTAAGATATATTAAGTTTAAGTTCATTTAAAATGGAAATTATTCATACATGTTTTTTTATGTTCATAAAGGTTTTAGTATGTTTCATTTTGTTTGTGTTTGTTTTGTTTGCTTTGAGTTTTGGTCACCTGTTCAATTGATTTTGACACTAAGGATACTCCTTTTTCTCAAACTATTTTTAAGCATTTTAAGTTTTTTGTAATGTCTGTTTGCAGTATCGTGTGGAATCGATGATGCTTAGACTTGCAAAGCCCATGAATTACATTGCGGTGACTCCGAGTACACAGCAGCGAGCGCAGCAGCGAGCCCCGCAGTGTATCCCGCTAGTCATGGAGCCAGAGTCACGCTTCTACAGCAACTCTGTGGTGGTGTTAGACTTCCAGTCGCTGTATCCCTCCATCGTCATCGCCTACAATTACTGTTACTCCACCTGCCTCGGTCACATCGAGAATCTGGGAACGTAAGAAGTTTCATTTTATATATTATATTTTAATGTAACAAGTCTTACCTTGCAAGTGATATTTACTGAATCCTTTGCTCCTAATAGATGCGACGAATTTAAGTTTGGCTGTGCGTCTCTCAGAGTCCCTCCGGACCTTCTTTATCAGCTCCGAAACGACATCACCATTTCCCCCAATGGCGTGGCATTCGTGAAGGTCACATTTCTCAACGTTATGCCTTCTAATTAAAACTAAAACTTATTTTTGTAACAATGCTGTAAGTGAGCGTAAAAAACTAAAACGGTAAAACGTGTGCGCTTTGAGACAGTTAAACTGTGAAAAGCGCCTTACAAATACTCATTATTATTATTATTATTATTATTATTATTAAAAAAAGACGACCAGAGTCAGTGCTAATTTATACTCATTGATCTGTTTATTATATGAAGCTGCTTTGATACAGTCTTTGAATGTGAAAAGCACTTTATACATGTAAATACTATTTCAAAAATAACAATTCGAAAATGTACTGTGCAAAAAGATTTTGAAATCTGTTTATTAATGGAGCGCCTTACAGTGAAAAATGTATGTTAAATTAAATATTCTAATTTGAGCAAACACACACACACACACAAACACACACACAGTTATTGTTATCAGCAAACGTTAGAAAAAATGATTGCTTATGAATTATTTCCATTCTATTAATGCCATAGTTCAGAGAACATTACCGTGTTCAACGTTTACCGTGTTGTGTCTAACTATGTCTGTGTGTTTTAGGCCTCCGTGCGAAAAGGCGTTCTTCCCAGTATGCTGGAGGAGATTTTGAAGACCAGGATAATGGTGAAACAGTCCATGAAGGGATACAAGAACGACAAAGCTTTGTCTCGCCTGCTGCACGCTAGACAACTAGGACTCAAGCTTATCGCCAACGTCACCTTCGGGTACACGGCTGCCAGTTTCTCGGGCCGTATGCCCAGCGTGGAGGTACGGGCATTGATGGAAAACGTTATGTGCAACTTGAACTTCAAAGTGAAGTAACTGTGACAGCAGAAAAGTTGTTGTGGTGCCAAATATACATCTTGAGGTGCTTTAGTTTAACTACCGGTATATAACTGAGAAATGTTGTGAAATTATGAGGAAAAGCTAACACATCTTTCATTTCCATGACTATAAACAGAGTATTTTTAGTAATAACTTGGTAACAATTAAAAATCTAAACTAAACAGTAGTAAAATTTCAGCCCTCACTAAATGATCATGTCATTTCAGTGTAGAGAACGCTGTGTCTGTGTTACTTTGACTCCAGATCGGTGACAGTATTGTGCACAAGGCCCGGGAGACTCTGGAAAGAGCCATCAAAATGGTGAATGACACCAAAAAGTGGGGAGCTCGTGTGGTCTATGGAGATACAGACAGGTAGTGCATGAAAACCTTCCTTTCAGTTTGATTCCTTTAGATAAGTATCACTTTTTAATTGATGTTATATTGACATTGATATTATAGACATGAAAATATATGATAATTACAATAAATATATAAACAGTAAGTTTGTTTATATAATAATAAAATATAATATACCGGTACAGCAGCAGTATTGGTCTGCTTGTTGTTTTGTTTGTTTTATTACTTGGCTATAACAGTATAAAAAAGCATAATTTAAGTATCGTTGTTCAGGATTGTGTATTACACTTAATAGGAAGAGATTTATGACAATAACATTGTTATAGTTTATTCAGTTTTTCTTTCGTTTATCAGAAAGACTGTTAGAGAATTATTGTTTTATTAAAACAGCTACTTAAATTAGCATTTTGTTGTGCATTATATGTTTAAAATATGAACTAAACCAAATGTTTGAATGTCAAATATATTACACTGTATATTACAATGTTTATCATGAGCGGTAGGTTAAGATTTGCTGCTGATATTCAGAGATCTTTTATAAAACATTTAGAGAGTCATATTTTCCAGATTTATTTGTTCATTTATTTGTTCTTTTTCTCTCTCAGCATGTTTGTATTATTAAAAGGAGCCACTAAGGAGCAGGCTTTCAGGATTGGGAATGAAATTGCAGAGGCCGTCACTTCCACTAACCCTCAGCCAGTCAAGCTGAAGTTTGAGAAGGTGCGTGTAAAGCTGTTATCTTTATTCATAGCTTGAATTATTAATGTCTGTGTTCTTATTGCGTTTGTGCAGGTTTACCTTCCATGCGTGTTGCAAACAAAGAAGCGTTATGTCGGATACATGTACGAGAGCTTGGACCAGACAAACCCAGTATTAGATGCCAAAGGCATTGAAACTGTGCGTCGAGACGGCTGCCCTGCTGTTTCCAAGGTAACTAGAGTTTTACAGTTTTCTATTGGTCAACATCCCTGATGTTCTATACGTTCCAACATATATTCTAATGAATTTAATTCATCACATCAACTTGATTGTGCACATGTTCGATCTACTTTAAACTACACAGACTTATATTTTGAGATGTAAACCATATACGATAATATTGTATTTTCCTGATATTGTATTTTTCTGTAATAATGTAATTTCAGACTGAGATCTGAAAAAAGTTTCTTTCTGGCAATATTAAGGTTTTTTTTTTTTTTTTTTTCAAACTATTTAAAATACAGGGGTACCTTGATTTACAAGTGACCTGACAGACGAGTATTCTGAGATACAAGCAGTCAGTTCATCCATTTTTTTGCATTGAAACCTGAGTAAAAAATGTAATCTTCTGACGTGAGTGACGTCACAGCGCCCCCCAGCGGCCAACATGCTTTCTCACGCTCTATTTACTGACTTAAACGTTAGAAACACACAAGTCAAGGTTCCACTGTATATGTATTTTAACGGCCTTAAAGGTCTATTTAAAGTTTAAATTACAGCAAAGTCATCATTATGATGAGAAATCACAAATCAGTAATGTTTCCCAATTGCAATTCAGGGTGAATTTTATTTGTTGTTAAAATAAAACAAGTTTTATACAGAAAATTTCCATTTTTTTATTATCTAATCACATTAACCGTTACAGTCGACTGGGTAGATTACAATTCATATGTTGAGCCTATATATTTTATGGCCGTGGATGATTCTGATATAAGTTTATGTGGTGCTAGATTCTGGAAAAATCTCTGAAGCTGCTGTTCGAGTCCAGGGACGTCAGCCAGGTGAAGCGCTACGTTCAGCGACAGTGTGTGAAGGTCCTGGAGGGCAAGGCCAGCATGCAGGACCTCACCTTCGCCAAAGAATATCGCGGCTCCGGGTCCTACCGTCCAGGGGCCTGTGTCCCTGCGCTGGAGCTCACCAGGTCGGGCAAATGCTTCAAATGATCCAATAATCAGGGCGACTGTCTGTTTTATTGGTTCTTATAGTCATTTACATTATAAATTAGTGTAATATTTGTTTCGTACAGCTGCTTTGAGGACTTTATAAAAGCACATTTTTGTCTTATAAAAACGGAAAACCATTACACAAGCGGCAAAAGAGCAACTTTGACAGACAAAAGTGAATTTTACCAATAATAATGAGTTATTCTATATATATTAGTGCTGTCAAAGGTAACGCGTTAACGCACGTGATTAAATTTAAGAACTTTATTAATTGTTAACAAAGTATGAATAAGGCATGACTTATACTTAGTAACACGTTTGTTAATGATGAACATCTAATGAATAAGCTCATGAACAAGCTACTTAGTCATTGTGAACTAATACTTACCAACGTATGAAAATATGATTACCTCATACTTTAATTCATGAAGTGTTCAGGAGCTTGTTAATAGTTAGTTAATAGTTAAGGTTTTCTGTGACCTCTTCTTTATTCAGTACGTTGTTAATAATGAATAAAGTTCTTATTCATGCTTAGTTAATGCTGAATAAGGTGTAGTTATTATAAAGTATTGTCTTTTGTCAATTTAAATTATTTAAAAAAAAAAGAGAGAAAACTTTGTAGTCATCACAAAAAAAAGTTCAATTCTAATAGAATTAACAACGAAAATGAATCTAATTTAAACCTTTTATAGGGGTGTTCACTCGTTCCTTTGTTTAAAAATTAAGTATGACTGGAAATGCTCAGAGATGCATCATCAAACTTCTGTGGGTATTTTCTTGTCTCTCAGGCGCATGATGGCATATGATCGCCGTCTAGAACCCAGGGTTGGTGAGCGAGTGCCCTATGTGATTGTATACGGGACACCGGGAGTGCCCCTGATACAGCTGGTGCGGCGTCCCATAGAACTCCTGCAGGACCCCGGTCTGCGCCTCAACGCTACCTACTACATCAGCAAGCAGATTCTGCCGCCACTGGCACGGATATTCAACCTGATTGGTGCGGATGTTTTCAGCTGGTACCAGGAGCTCCCCAGGGTCAGTAATTCTCTTTTTGAGTCGAGGCGGAACAAAAATGAAAACGTGAGAATCAGTAGTCTGAGGTGGATGAAAATCTCTGCCCGCATTACAAAGGCAAAATATGCGTTCAAAGTGGTAGGACATGTAAACTGACAGAAGGGTTAGTGTATTCTAAAGCAATGCTGCCCAGAGGTTGCTAACTGTTTTTAAAAGGGAAATTTGGACAAATCCTAAAGTTTCAAAACAAATTGTAGTAAATAAACTTTTTTTATGTAGCACTTTTCACAGATAACATCACAAAGTGCTTCAAAAGGTGCAACCACAAATAGAAAAGATAATAAAACAATACATATTTAAATAAATAAATATAAATAAAACGATAAAACCAAACAGCATAAAACTAAAGCAGGAAAGTTAATAATCATAAAAACACACACAACCAAAAGCCTGTTTAAATGAAGCTTTTGTCTTGCGTTGTATAGGCCTAAGTGTGTGCACTGTGCGCAGGTGCTGCGTATTTGTGTGACAGGATATTTTAAGAAAGCTGCATTTACATTATGCATTTAACAATAAGAAACTATTACACACAATTATAATATGCCAAACATTCTGTTACGATCCGGGACGGACGAAGGTGAAGAGACGAAGAGCCAGGGATCGAGGTGACATCAAACGGACATTTAATGACGATCACAGGACGATAAACTTACAGACGACAGCAGGACAGACGAAGTGCAACGTTAATGACTGACGGGTGAAGACTTAAATAACAAGACAGATGAAGAACAGGTGGAACTGATAACAGATGAGGATTACACACCAGACAACAGAAACACGGGAACATGGGAAGTGAAGTCCATATTTGCGACACATTATACCATTAGAATATTTATGTGTTGCTTCTTCCTTTTTTTTTGAATTCTTTTTTTTTTTTTCAGTACTTTGAAGTTCTGCTTTTTCCTAAAAGAGATGAGAATCAACATTCAGTTTTTTGCTTTTTGGCAGTAAATTTAGCTCAACTAGTAAAACTCAGATTTAATTCACTTCAAATCACTGTCAATTGTATATTATTATATTATTTAATAATTGTCTGGATTAATGTGCTCAAGTCTTGTCAAGAACATTCAATGTCAATCACAATTATTTTAACAGCACCCATCAGTGTTTCATGTTTTTGATTTTTTTTTTTTCATTAAAATTAAATAAAACATTTAGCATTTAATTCATTAAATTAAACAACATTATTACATTTATTTAAAACATTTTATTCTAATATAATAGACATGTAGGCAAGACTTAACAGGGGATTTTATGTTTCAGATTTTTTTTTCTTCTTTATTTTCGCATGGCTCCTTACAAATGTCTTTGCTAACAAAAAAATTGAGTTACGAAATGCATCTCTGAGAAAATTTCGTCCCACGTTACAAATTATTTTTGAGACACAAAAGGAGCACTTTTTACCTCTAGAATGCAGGGAGATGAGAGTAATAAACAAACAAACAATTGTTGGTTTCAGAGATCTTGCTTCTGTTTTTTGTACTAAATACTGTATAAAATAAGTTAGTCTTGTTTCCTAAATGCGTTGTGTTCCTCTCTTCCCTGTCTATGTGACAGTGTTGCCAGATAGAGCCACTTTTTTCCCAGCACAAAAGTCATAAAATAAAAACGCCAGACCCCACAGGAAAAACTACTTGGCAACACGACTGGAAACACGTGCAGAGAGGGGATGAAAGACAAGAGGGAAAGAGAGAGAGCGAGCGAGAGAGAGAGACACACATGGAGCTTGTTTTTTTGTTTTCAGACTACAAACTGTACAAACCCTGCTCACAGAACACTTTAATAACTTAAGCTAATAAGTTACACGCACGCTTTTCGCTACATGTGTCACACTTTAAATTGTCCATGCGTAACATTCTGATGACGTCAGCGGCGTGTCCGCAGTGCCCAGGCAATGTCACTGTTCTCACGACATCTTAGAGATTTGAGTGATTTTTAAAATAGCGATATAAACAATCGTTCATGTGAGATTGTCCGCCATATACTGTACCTTTATAAACACCTGCCAAAGGGAAAACTATACAACTGCTATGTAGCATGTTTTTTTTTTATTACATTTATTACCTATATTTTATAATTAAAAAAAATGTCTGAATTTACGTAGTCATGGCACAGATTAGATTGATCACACGTATAATGCGCCTCAGCTAACGAAACGGCTTTTGTCACGGATACGTTTCGCAAGTCGTGGTACACTGTATTAAGTGATGGCCGTAGCTTAAGCAAAATTGCTCTTACAGAATTTGTATTCAACCTTCAAAATAAACAACAAAACAGGTGGATTTGAGACAACGACGAGGTGTTGTTTTCTGTAGGTGCAGAAGGCCTGGAGCTCGGCCGGGCCTGGAGATGGACAGGACGGCCAGAGGAAAGGCACCATCTCTCAGTACTTCACTACGCTGCACTGCCCCATCTGTGACGAGCTGACTCAGCTGGGCGTGTGTGAGAGATGCCGGGCCGACCCGCAGCTCGTGGCCGTCAGCCTGCACCAGGACCTGCGGCTGTGGGAAAGCCAGCAAGACCAGCTCTTAAAGGTCATTTAAGTCACCCGCACAAATGTCCTGTTTCTGAACGCAAGGTCATGTCAAAGAATGATTACACCAGTGAACTGTATGATTATTGTTTGAAATTGCAGTATCTTCACCAAAAAACGTTATCATTGATATTTCGACTGATTCACTTACATTTGAATGTAACACATTAGCAATATAGCTGATTTGCAATAACACCAATAATTAGTTGTAATTATTTACTGAAATATATCATTGACCAGGGTTGACCTAATTTGACATCCAATTTGAGCTTATCTGTTCAATAATCATATTCACATAAGAGTGAATCAAAGAAAAACGTATAATATTACATTTGTAATAGGCGTCTTTTTACACTCAAGGTCACTGTACAGATAGCAATAAGATACCATAAATATTCATTGTCACAGTTTGTAATAGTTTGTAAATGTCACAATTTGTAGAATTTTGTTTAATCAAATACCATTCTATACACCTTGTGAATAGTTGCGGGAGTTGCAGTAGTGAAGCAGAGACATAAGACATGACCCTCCATAAGTGTGATGATGTTTTTTTAATGTAGGAGGCCTATCAATTTATTATATTTATTCATAATTAGGGCCCCTTATTTATTATTTAGGATTAGTAATTATAGCTACGTTTATTAAAGAATAAGGAAAATTAATATTAGACATCATCAGCTTAGAATTACATATCAGTATAGTACAAAAATAAAAGATAGGTTACAGTTACACGAAATGGAAAGCCATCATGCATGTTCCCCAAACACCCCTTAACGCTCAGAAATATCCCCTAGTCGTTTTAAGTTTTTCTGACTTTCCTGGCTTTGACCAATTTTGATAATTCTCAAATTTTATATACCCATGAAACCCAATTAAATTTTGTAGTCTATTGTCATCTTTATTGTCAATTCTGTTATACGTAGTGAACGAATCAAAATTATGATGTACATACGATGTGTGTGTGTGTGTGTGTGTGTGTGTGTGTGTGTGTGTGTGTGTGTGTGTGAGTCCATCTTAACTGGATGGATTAAATGCACAATTTCAGTACGGTTTCTAGTGGTCTGTTTGTGGTCTGATTGACAAACTTACTCAACTTTAAATGTAAATAAATATGGTTTGCAGGTGTGTAGGAGCTGCAGTGGTACGGCCGAGCGTCAGGTCCCTTGTGTTTCGTTGGATTGCCCCGTAATCTACAAACTGTCGAGTGTCAACCGAAATCTGTCAAGGGGACCATACCTTCACCAGCTTCTGGAACAGTTCTAATCCCGTGACATTCAATGCGCTGCTAAACACTGTGTCATTCAGGGCCGCTTGAAAGGTACTTGGACTTTTTGATGCTCTTTCACTTGCACTGTTTGGCTGTCTGCAGTGTTTCAAGAGGCCTTAAAGACACAGAAGAGGAAGATGAGATGAATAGGACTCATGTTCCTTCGTTAAGTGACACTAATTCAGTGATCTTTGTGGTAAAGTCATCTCTAAACTGAACCTCGCACAGTAGCAGTGTTTAAACGAAGTGTCTTGTAAATAAGTATTGTGTAATAAAGTCTGTCAGCACTGAAGAGATCTCATGTGTGTCTCTCTGGTCGATTATCTGCATTTCCTTGGATTTCTGCAATATGTTTGTGAAGTTAATGGTTTTGTCTGTGTGCATTTTTGCTGAATAGCTGATTTAAGTGTGAGATCCACTTGACTTTTGTAAAAACGGCGGTTTTTAACTGACTTATGGGAACTTGACTTGAATAAAATTCAGTCTGTTTAACCAATGTTACGGTCTGAACAATTGTTGCTTTATGAAAGGATTGTATATGTTTAAATACAGGTGAAGTGAATTCACTAAGTTACAGGCCAAACTTGGGATTTTCAACAAACTTTTGCTACATTGACGCTTTTCAGAATCTGAATCTTTATTGACCAAGTTGCGAATGACAACATGGAATTGAGTGTTTTCTGACTTTTTTTTTCCTCTTTTTGCATGTATTTACATAAATATATAAATAACAAAGAAAAGACAGTGACATGGAAAAAATGAAAAATAGATAGCATTATTGCACATGTATTGCGCATTGCAGCAGTTATTGCACATGGGTCAGACTGTGTGTCCAGTAGAGTTCAGCTCAAACACGGCCTGAGGGAAGAAGCTGACTCTGTGTCTGGTGGTTCTGGTGCTTATGGCTCTGTGACGCCTGCCAGAGGGGAGAAGTTTGAACAGTCTGTGTGCTGGGTGTGTAATGGTCAGCGGTGATGCTGACGGCTTTTTTCTTGAGTCTCGCCCGGTACCGATGCTCAATCAATGGAAGCTTAATCCCAATGATCTTCTTTGCTGACCGGACCACCCGCTGCAGTTTGTGTTTGTCCTGTTTGGTGGCTGAGCAAATCACACGGTCATGGAGGTGCAGAGGACAGACTGGATGATGGCTGTGTAAAAAGTGATTAGCAACTTCTGGGGCAGGTTGAACTTCCTGAGCTGTCTGAGGAGGTGTAGCCTCTGGTAGGACTTCTTACGGACAGTGTCTATTTGATACTGTAGTGTTGACCATGATATTACAATTTCCAGACTAGAACATGTAATTTTGAAGTGGTTAAGATCATATTTGTCTGAAAGACAGCTCAAAATGAAGCGATCTTTAAATTAAATTAAAAACTGTTTTTATAATGAAAATTTTGAATGATTGTAATGCTTATTTATTTGTTTTGTTATTATTATATTGTGTACAATTGTGTCGTGTGTTTGGCTGCCGGACACCTGAATTTCTCCCTCGGGAGATTGATAAAGGTTTAATCAATCAATCAAGCAATCAATTAAACATTAGCTGTCCAGTAATTTTCCAAAGCGATTTTCATTGTCACATACAGTCCCAAAGCATCTGTATCAATAAACTTTGTTGTGTTGAAATTTGGTGTTTTACAACGTCTCCTGGACGGCCTAGAAGTGACTCCATCCCTCAGCCGGACAATGCTGAAAATATTGGTCAAAACCAAAGCTGTTTATGATCGATGCTCTAGGGGGCGCATTCCTCCCTTTAACAATCCAGAGTGACGTCAAGCGATGTCGAGGTAATCGTTACGGTTTCCGCTGAGCTATACAATATCTTTTAAAGCGGATATACTTTCTGATCAGATTGCATGACATAATAATAATAATAATAATAATAATAATAATAATAATGCTTTCGATTTTTATTTGAACGGCGCTTTACAAGTCTTCTCAACCGTCTAAGACTTCTCAAACATCTAAGACTTGTAAAAATAACCGTTTTGGTTCTGTTGATCAGATTATGGATCAGAACAAAGATCAGAATGTTTCCAAACCCAGTACGGTTTGGAATGTGATTACAAGTATGTAAAATTGTCGGCTCATATTCGCTTTCAATCAGCCACCAGGTTGAAATTTTTACTGGAAAACAATATCACATGAGCTGCTGAACTGAGCTTTGGAATTGATATTATGAACATGTTAAACGTTAATGAAATATATATTAGGAGTGTGTTAAACTTTAACGCAGTTTTTTTTTTTTTTACAGACGAAAGGGTTTAGCACGCCTTCAAATGGCTGACAGAAATGGAACTTACGTAATTTAAAGATTTTGCGTTTGAAAACTCTGTCAAACACTAAGACCGTACCGTACCGTACCGTCCGTACCGTCTTCTGCCGCTTATCCGGGGCCGGGTCGCGGGGGCAACAGCCTCAGTAAGGAGGCCCAGACTTCCCTTGCCCCAGCTACGTCCTCCAGCTCTTCCGGAAGAATTCCGAGGCGTTCCCTGGCCAGCCGGGAGACATAGTCTCTCCAGCGCGTCCTGGGTCTGCCCCTAGGTCTTCTCCCGGTGGGACATGC